>MU846428.1:0-26206 GCA_030867225.1 Colletotrichum caudatum
TAACTCTTATACTAGCTACACTTTATACTAGGCCTAAATAGGTATAATAGTCTCTAATACCCCCCTCTCAACTTTGGCGCCCTACACCTAATACCCCCCCCTCAACTTTGAATACCCCCTGATGAACTGTAAGCCCCACTTTGAGAATCTAGCTTGTTACGCGATAATCTAAGCATTCAGAATAGCAAAACCAGCCAGTAAACTCAAGCTTCCATGTTTCTCCCACCGCGAGTGGTTCTTCCGCATGTTCAGCCGGCGTTGAACTTGGCTCAAGTCGGTTCTGTTATCTCGGACAAGTAAATCTCGTTCTATTCGTGCAATCGCGATAAGAAAAAGTAATCTCGGTTTACGCGCATCTCAGTTTCAACTAGCATCAATCGGCAACCGGCCAAACGCTCCAAGTCGCAAAATTGATAGCCGCCCGCTAACTACCTAGATAGCAACCCGTCTCTGCCTTTCACATTCCAGGTGCACACCCGAGCAAAACTGGCCCGGTTCTGCTCGCACAATTTCCTAGCCTCGGGCAGCGTGCCGTTCATATGGTAGGCCAGCCCCGCAGAAGCCGCCAGTGTACCGCCACTTGACAGAAAGCCGCCACTGTGCGCACATCATATTTATCGCCGTCTGTATGTGGCTGAGAATCCTGCTGATTCTCAACTGCCGCTCCGTAAGGGCAGGAATGCGTCTAGAGTCTTCACGCCAAGGATCTTATCGCCGCACTGTATGGCCATCTGCGCGTTGGATGTGGCGCCGACGTAGGCGTAAGTCGCGGCAGTATGCCCCAGACTGGCATGGGACGGTTCAAGTCTCGGGATATGAGCGCGTCGAAGCCGATGTCCAGGAGGGACCAGAGATTTGGGAAGTAGAGGGCCGTCATGACGCCGGTTTTGACGAAACCGTGGTCGATAAAGGTGACGTCGAAGGGGATGGGGCAGTCGTGAAGATTTGCAATGCCATCGGAAGCAGCACTTCGCCTAGCCTAACACCTCAGAAGACCATCCACGCCATCGACGAATTTCATCATGTCCCCAGCGACGAAACCGCTGCCGACAAGCCCGCCAATCTCTTTGCTGCGCCCGTAGCACTTGGCCGCAAGGAGATTTCCTGTAGCCCACAACCTGGCGGACGTGTTGTCGGACGACTTCGCCCGGAGATAGGAGGCGCCCAATGTGCCCCAAGGAATCGGCACCGAAGCTGTGGGAGCTTGTGAGGCCAAGTTTGCCGCGATGGAAAGATGGGATAGGGTATACAAGCACCCGGGCGGTGATTACAACGAGAATCACAAATGATTAACCATGTCGTTTAACCAGCCTTGTGTCAACAAGGATCAAGCCATCTCTCTTCTGTTGTCACATAAGTCTGCCTTATACCATCCGTCACCCTGACATTCGTCCCACAATCGCTGTGCGGCCTGGACTGACGATGAAATTGGAGAGGTGCCAGCATCGTGATAGCCGTATGAGGACAAGATGAGCTTGCAACTGTGCTGACTTGCCAAGTCGGCCCATCAACATTGGTGCGTAAAGGATTGGGAAGCCTTCACATGCCTAATCGGGTAAGACCGTAGGGTGCGGTACAGGAAAGAAAGAAAACAATAGGTGTCTGTCCCTGTCACTCGAATAGTCACCGTTCAAAATCTGCATCCGCCGTGAAACATCTGTCGTCACCTGAACATCAATCTTTGTCAAACATGGATAAAAATAACCTTTGGCGAAAGTCGTCAAATAAACGTCGCCACGGGGCGTTGTTGAGTCGGGTTCAAACTTTTTCCGCCGATGCCGGGACGAAGCATCCAAAAGGCGGAGGCAGAGTCAAGACCACACGCCCCTCCCTAACCCCCGAGTCACGCCGTTTCCCGGCACCGGCCGGCGGCCGTACCCGAACCTTGGGAACGAACTCTTCTCATCCTGTATGAGAAGAATCGCGAGGGGGGGGGGGAGGGGGACACTAACGCAATGCATGTGCAGCTTGCGCATGCGACGCTGCTCTCCAGACGTTCCCGAGGGAGGGAGGAATATAGGTGCTGCTGCAGCCCTAGACAAAACCAGGGCGGAGTGTAGTACAGTAGGTATTCTTTTGAGGGGTGAGTGGACCTGCAGAGAACCTTTAACGCGAAAACGGTGTGTTAGATTTTCTCACATGTGCCTTCTTAACAGTTAGTTTGTTGGTGTGAGCAAAATACTTTCTGCTGAGCATCACGCGTCGATATCAACACGTGTTGCGGCGATGCATTGCAAAGCCAAGGGTCTCGAAAACACAAGTGTCGTGAGTTTAACGTGTTTGTATTCATTCTCGTAGGCCCCTTGTTCCTCGCCGAGATCGCAGCGCCTCACCGCCACTCAGCTCGAAATGAAGCTCCACTTCTCATCGCCTTTGTTGCCTCGCAACGATCATCCTGCTAACCTGTAGCCACGCTGTCCCGCAAATTGAGGGCCCAAGACGTGAAAAGCCTCCGCTGCACAACCCCGGAGTGAGACATGGTAATCCACTCATACAAAACAGACAAGCCAGCTCTCGGCGTGCAAGCCCAAGAGTGTTCTGGCAATGATGCTCCCAAACCATCTAGATGCAAGCCGTAACCCCATCGCAGGCCCGTTGCGAATCAATGCAAAATACCATTTAGACGAAAGGTGGCGCCGGCTGAAAGTGTGTTCCCGCTTCGGCTCCCGTGATTCCCAATGCTGGTCCTTGTCCTCTGTGGACAGTACCGATATACTAATGATCCGGCCCATATAACATGCAACGCTGAAAAGGAGGGAAAAATAGGACAAACGCCGGTTTACCCAATGCCGCGCGGAAGAGGAATATTCCAAGAGGCTGGGTAATGAGTCGCAAAAGTCGGCTCGGACTGTCCATGGAACTGAAAGTGCGAAGCCGACATGAAAAAGGGTATAGAATTCGAGTGCTCGCAAGGGTATCGCGTGGTGACATTCTATACCGAAAGACGGAGAGATATAGAGGACGCGCGCGCACACATCAGTGCTTTTTATCGGAACTCGCAGAGTGCTGATCCACTTGGTGGTGGTGATGCTTATGGGAAGAGTGGTGTTTGCGGACCTGGGCAACGTTAGCAAGGCTGACGAGGTTGCATCGTGACTATGCGGACGTGGCTTACCCTTTGGCGACCGCGGTGCTCCTCCTCATCTGAAGAGCCGTTGCTGAGACGTCTCCGTTCCTCCTCGTACCAGGTGCTCAAGGACTTGCCGCCGAACATGAGGTCGTCGTCCTCAATGATGGTGGCTTGGATCCAGCCCTGAGAAGCCAGGTCGAACTCCCTAGCGTTGGGGTCCATGGTGTTGACGTTGGGAATTACGTAGTATTGATCTTGTGCTGGTGACATGTTGTGATGACTTGTGAGGATGTTGGCGGCTTGGTGGGGGCGAATTTGGTACGTGGATAGGTAGGTATGCAGGGTAGGATGGAATGGATGGGTCCTTTATGGTTCTTTTTTTGAGTTAACGGTCGATTTCGTGTAGATGGCGAGTCGAATAATTATGTTTTGAAAAGCCGGGGTGATCGCGGCATACGTTATTTAAGGCTCCTTGGATAGGGAATGCCGAGTTGAGGGTAGAGCTTGGCCGGCCGACAGGGAAGTGCGGACTCTAGAGTTGGGTACGACAGGACGGTTTGGCGGCGACCTCAACGAAAGCGCACAAAGAAGTATGGGCGTCGATTTCGAGGGAGAGGGGGGACCAGGCAGGAGAAACGCTGGAGATGGCCGATTTTTCTTTGTTCTGGGGAGTTTGTGGGCGAGGAAGAAAAGAAAGGATGGCAGGGCGAGACGGGACCACTAGGCAAGACACAGCACTAGAGGGTGGGTATTGGCTGGATCGTGAAGGGCGGATGGTGGCGGCCGAATCGTGGAAATCGAAGGGTAGCCCGCCAGTCGAATGTGGACGAGGCGTTTGTGTAAGTCGGGGTCTAGACACGGGGTACTACGAACCGGGCGAGATGGTAACCGTGGCTTATGAGTAGAGTCGAGTAATATGTAAATAGGATCAAAGGGTAGAAGAGAGAGGCTGTCACGAAGAGTCGATGTGGGCGAGGGCCGGGTTATTATGGATGATGGGATTTGTGGGCTATCGCGCGCGTTAGAGGTAAGGCAAGGCAAGACCAGGCAAGGCAAGGCAAGGCAAGGCAAGGCCAGACAGGGGAAGGATGGGAAGGAAAGGCAAGGCAGCAGGAGCGAGGGTGGAGGAGGTGGTGCGAATACATGCTCCTTCCCCGTACGTATGGCCCATGTTCGGGTTGCTCGCGTGGCGGAAAGGTACTTGAGTACATACCTGCTGTAGTGTGCATCGTACACTACTTGGAAGAAGGGAGGAGACGGAAAGTGAGCAGGAGGGAAGGAGGAAGAAGGAGGGGTGGAGTGACAGGGGGGCCCAGTCTGTGCAGAGTGGAAGGAGGTGGGTCCCAGGAGAAGGAGGAGGAGGGTGCGACGACGGGGGGTGGGGGGGGGGGGGGGGGGGGGGGGGGGGGGGGGTTAGCGAGGGGAAACTGAAAACTCGAAAACGGAGGGAAGGACGGAACGGAACGGTGGGCGGACGGACGGCCTCGCGGCTGACTTGCGAGAGAGAGAGTGAGAGAGAGTGAGAGAGAGAGAGAGAGAGTGTGTGTGTGTGTGTGTGTGTGACAGCAGCAGCAGCAGCAGCTGACACGTCGGGCTGCCTCCTTCCTTCCTTCCTTTCTTCCTGTCAAGTCACGCCAAATTGGGCACAGATACTGATACTGCGAAAGCCGAAGCCGAAGTTGATGCTGGTGCTGATGCTGGAATGGGTTGCAGATGCGGGGTGTTCCGGAACAGGAAGTGCACTTTGAGGCACTTTGAGGGCACAGCCGTCTCCGGTCGTCGTGATTGATGATTACCGGCAGGTATTCTGCGTACTAACTTAACCTACCGTGTCGGTCGAAGCCGGCGACGTGGCTGCAACTCTATGTATGCTCGTGGCACTGCACTGCCGCGTCGAGTGGATGGAATGATTCAACCTTTCGGTGGCCCGGAGGTCTGGCCTATTGGCGTTCGGCCCTCATAAGCACTGCCTGGTCTGGCCGCCTAATTACATTCATCCTAGGGTCGAGCCGTGTTCTCGGTGTTTGGGCATCCGGGCAGCTGAATACCCAGGCCATGCCCAAGAGGGAGGGGAGAGGAGTACGCAGAGTATGCTTAATTACCCGGTTAGATACCTACTAGGGAGCCAAGGTGCTAAGGCTAAGGTAAGCTGATCTGAGTACCTAGGAGCTGGCGCCGGACAGTTTGGCAGAAATAGACGTGGATTTGATTGAGACGGAATCTCGGTACTTCTTCTTGCACCGGAAGCTGAGCGTTCCGTCTGGGGGCGTGAAAAGAAACCAAAGAGAAGAAGAAACAGCCCGAACACAGTACGGTGTAATGTAGCGTCATGACAGAAAACCAAGACTTGGCGGGATTTCCTTTCTTCTGCGCATCATGTCGCATCTGTATGTATCAGAGCTGACGGGAGGCGAAATAATGTCAGCATGTCAGGATGACAGCGACGACACCACACGCAACACGACTCGACACGGACGAGGAGGCTTGCAGCCAACCAGCGATGATACCTACTCGGTAGACACGAGACACCACAGGGTCCCATTGGTGACGCGCATCATTCTTACTCATCTGGGAGGAAACGGATGGCCATGGATGGCATGGTCCGCACATTGTCGGGAATAAGTACCTCCACACTGTCGCGCTCCGCCCATGTATGTATGTATGCATATACATCTATCTAGTCTGTCCGTCAGTCTTGGGGTGTTCATGGTCAGGTAACATAGGTACTACTTCGCAGTACAAAGTACAGGCCGTGAATCTTCTCAGGCAAAGGGGACTCGGGGCTCGAAATCAGCTGCCTACCTACTATTATGTACAATGTGGCGTAGGTATTTTAGGAACTCCATCAATCAATTAACCTCGGCCGTGCAATGGATGCATCGGCTCTTCCGTCACGATAACGGGCTGCATAGCTGCTTCCCCTTTGTTGGTCCACCGTATCAGTCAGTCAAACGTCCCCTGTTGAGGAGGCCAAGAACCCAGGGTCGCCGATCGTCCCAAGCTTACGCCTTGGCTTGTTTCTTGTTCCCCGGCTGCATCGTTGAGCCTCGAGTACCTTGCCTGACTCGAATGCTGAGGGGAATTGCCTCTCGAATCCGTTTGGACGGAATGTGGCCGACAAAACCCATGGCGAGGCTGCTGAGGCGGGCGATGACAAAATCTACAAAACATTTTGGTCTTCAAAATCTCTACACCACACGCCTCATCGTCGTCCGTCTGCTTGTCGATACCTGCACAGGTACGGGCGGATAAGCATCGCCACCAGCTTTGTCCCGATATGCCTTGACTCTACGGATACCATCTTCGCCGATTTGCGCAGTCATCTTACAATATGACGCATCATCGGACGAGACGGCCATGGATGATGATGGATAGATGATCTATAGTATTCGTACCTACTACCAGTTTCAGTCGGCACAATCTCCCCCATCTCTTGGCTTGGCCCTCCCCTCTTGCCCCTTGGTCTGTGGTCTGCTGCGACCTTGTCAGCCTGTGCCAAAGGGCCAACCCTGCAATCAAAAAAACGGACGCTACTACGGGACACGGGCATTCGTGAGCCAAACTGTCGCTTGATGCTCCGAAGGCCGGAGTTCGAGACCAAAAACGGTCCTCGGTTGATGGGCCACGGTTACACAGCCCGAGGCCGACTGGAGACGCGTCGGTGCAATCCATGAAGAACCCCGTCCAAAGACGAACAAGCCGCCGATTGTCATCTCGCCTCTTGAAGCATCTGGGGCCGCGAGTCCATGCTTGATGCTTGCTTGACTTGACGCCCGCAATTTCATCGGCCCAGCAGCACCCACGATCACTCGTCCAGAACAGCCACAGGGTGACAGGCCAGACGATATAGATAGATCGTCCTCGTATCTCTTCATCTTGTTGGCCGGACATCTCACCTGCTCTGCTGGAGCCACAATCCGTCTTCTTCCGCGACGCTCTGGACCTCGGCGCGCCATGCCCCTCTCTCCCTCTTCCTACCCCAAGCATTCCCCATCATTTCATCCAAACAGCCGTCGGCACGGCCATCCAATGCCTGTCTCAACCGTCCACTAATGTCAGCGTCAATGCCAACCCGGCCGCCAACACCAACGCGAAGCTGAGAGACGGGGTTCAAACAACCTACTACACTACATATGTCAGTAAGTGTGTGTGTGTGTGCAGTTGCGCGCAACACTGAAATATCCACCAGTCGCACCAAAGTCGTCATGTCGTTTCTTCGTCCCGCTTTTCCCGCCTCGCCGTGCACGTCAAGGAAGAAGAGGCGGGGCAGACCATCACCCAAGCTGTTGTTTCCACGTCGAATCTGAGACGGATGGCGCCTTGGAGGCCGTTGCCTGCCTCTTATGTACTTGGACGTCGTCGATGGATCAACGAGAACGAACTGTCTCGCGTTGCTAGCCATGTTACACCAAACATAATCCACTCATCATGTCTTGTCCATGACATCTGGCCCGAAAGTCCATCCCGGCCAGCTGTGCTATTGACGCGCCTCTATTGGGCCGTAGCCTTTCTGACCGGACGAGGGTGGGTTTGGGCTCCCTTTTCCCCTCAGTTTCGCGTGTAACGCATCTCCAGCCCGGTAGATTGTTCGTACGCGATCTGAATTGACCTTGCCTTCTCTTCGCGCTGGGGGGCATGGTACGACAGAACGCAGCGAGTAAGCAACCAGAAGCGGCATCGCACATATTCATCCCAAGGGCGCATGACTGCCGCCCACGTTTTCCGATATGAGCCACTGCGATAACCTCGTTGGCCTCGCCGTGCACCTCCGTTTGTCAGAAGCCATCTTAAGGTACATGGCGAACACTGTCGACTCCTCAGACGTTGGCATGCAGCATTTGAGTACAGTCCCTACAACCTGCGTATCGGTGACACTTTCTTGACTCAACGGTGGTCTTCTGCGAGATTCTGTCACGGGCGACCATTGCGATAATGTTACGGCGTTTACACCTGGACCAGAAGACGGGCCGGCCAGCCTAATCCTCGTGACGGTTGGGCGAGTCACCTGCTTCCACTACACCCTCTCCCCCAGCCGCATCTCGTGCCAGTACGGAGCCGAGATTCGAATACCTACCAATGCCCCCTCCCAGCACGGTCCGTCGCTAGCTTGGCCACTCAAATCGGCCGACGCCGAGGCGGCCTCACCAGGCTTCCGTCAGCGGCATCCCGACTTTTCGACTGACAAACAAGCGTATCCCCCCCCTTTTGCCTGGACCAAATGGCGGGACGAGCACCAGTCACCAATCGTGCCATGCATCCGCCGCATACATAGTGTATATGTGCATTAGTAGAAGTAGAAGCTCCGTCGGGGGCTAATGCTTACAGGGGGGGGGGGGGGGGGGGAGGGATAGTTCACTACAGCACATTGGTTGCCCCCCCTCGTAGGTATTGTATGTACGGATAGTACGGACGGATATACCAGGGCACAGGGGAATTGTGCATCAGGGTCCTTTGTGGCCGGGCGATCGCTGGGGCCCCCGCGTCGAAGATGAACGGGAGGATGCAAACTTGCAGCGAACGAAGCTGGTTAATCAACCCGCCAGACCGTAATGGAGTGCTCAGTGTGCTTCGGCGCCATTTCACCGCCTGATCCGCCCGCGTCTGACCGGCCTTACAGAGCCCGCTACCTAATTCCCGTCCTTCCCACCGTTCCAAGTTCTTCCGTTTCAAACGCAAAGAACCGAACCGTATATTGACTGTACCAGAGGATACCTACATACACCGAGCGACTCAAGCATTTACCGAAGCGCACCGACTCAGTTACCCACCTCGCACCATCCCAAATGAAACGGCCTGAATCAGTTTCCGTGGGATCACCACCAAAAAAAAACCCGCGACTCAAATCAGCCCCGTATACCGAGTGCTCAAGTACATAGCAATTGCCATGTGCTGGACAATTAGTGATTAACGGCTCCCGGCAACATGGGGAAGGCTACAGGTACATACCTAGGTAGAGGCCACGTTTGGATATTCGTCGACTCGCTTCCGCTCTCTCCGGGCCCAAACCCAGCGATTTGGTCTTGGTACTTCTTGTGCGCATCTCTTTGCTCTGGCACAGAGGGCAGAAAAAACACGGGCGTTTCCAGAGTTGACGTGATTGACCCGTTGCAACCAATGTCTCGGTCGCCCCCCTTGCCCTTGGCACGCCGCAGCAGAGAATTTCCCAAGCAAGCATCTGAACCGTCGGTCACAAGGCCGCGCCGCCTGCACTTTTGTTAGCATCCTCGAAGTTGGTTCTGAGCCAACTTGTCGAAATCAAGCATCGACGATGGTACGGCCTTTTTATTTTTATTTTTTATTTATGCGCCGGACCGCGCTTGACGAGGCACGCAAGGCCGCCAGTAAGTGTGAACCAGCTGAAATGTTGCGGGTCTAGTGGAGCGGCCACATGTCAAGCACACCTAAACTAGGTAGGTAATTAGGTAGTGCACTTAACGGGCTCTACATCAAAAATCTCGATTGCGGCTTATCGCCAGGCAATCAATCAATCACCTGAAGAGCTGCCTTGGCCAATCCTCGGTGAAGGTGCCGGGATCAAGGGTTGTTGAAGAGGCGGCGACGATCACGAGGAGAGAGCCTTGCTGGCACACAGAGAAGATAGGCTGACCGCGGTCAGACCCGGCCACCAGTCAGTCAGCAGTTGTACCGAACAATTTCGTCGAGGAGGTTGACCTTTTCCTTTCTTTCTTTCTTCGCAGTTGTGGCATGCTCGCATGACGGACGCCTCGCCGAACGGCAACACCATCTTACTGGGCGGCGCCAAACCGGTTCGGATCTCGTCTGCTCTGCCGGAACAGTTTGGGAACGTTTGATGTCCAATGCGCCAAAACATTTCGTGATGGGGAATTCATCATACAATGTGTACATGTCTCTCACCGGGCGGGCAATGGCGACTCCCGGGGAATGACTCGATCGACTTTCTCCCGAAAGGTGTGCGGCGCCGGCATTGGTCTACGGTTACGGTGACGGCGATCCTACACGCTTCGAGGGACAGCTACCGTGGCCCGCAAGTTCCACAAGAGATCTACAATGCGCCGAGGGAAACACGAAGCGCTGGCGGCTCCGCTCCGCTCCGCTGGTTGAGTGGTTGTTCGTTATCCGTGAGCGTCGTACACTATCTGTACAATACATTTAAAAAGGAGGGGGCGGTGGCCAACATGTGGGAACAGGATTTTGACAGCCCAGAGAAACACACATAATGATACGGCGGAGAAACTCCGCTAGAGTAAGGGAATGGAATCAACCTACCTACTCGCAGTCGAATAGGGCGAGTTGTTCTCACTTGTGGCAAAGCTACGAGAGGCGATGCAATACGACGCGGCGAACCAACGGCGAGTCAATGACCCCAACCCAGCCGCGGAAAACGGCAAATAATCATATCAGCCTAGAATAATTAACAAGCACGAACAAGCACGATTTACGATTTACCTCCAACACACACTCCAAAGTGAACTGTGGGCAAAAACGAAAAGGCTCCCGAAGGGGGGTTTGCCACGTGGGGGGGGGGGATCGTGAAATTAGACGCGACGCGAGGCCAGGCGTCGTGGCCATGACGTCAACGCCGGTGGAGGGGTTCTCCTCGAATATCATACCTGTAAATCATCAAGTATGTATCTGTGACTAGTAGTTTTAGTGTCCTCTCTGGGTCCTCTGAGGGCCGACCAGGGCACGCGGGTTGCCGAACAAAGTGCACACTTTAGTCCGCCCACACCAAATGCTCCCTTTCCCAACCCCTATGAAGAAGCGTAAAAATCCAAATATCGCCATCCAAATAAGCGATTTCAGATACTTGTAACAATATCTATCAGTACTGTGTCATTTTGCCCTCTCTTGCAATAGTCTCTTGAAGTCGCTAGGGTATTTGGTCTACCCACTTATTGAGGTAGGGGTAACTGGTAACATAAAGTGTGCACTTTTTTTCTGCAACCCGCGTGCAGGGGTTAAGAGTTCGGCCAGGTACAGTGACGGCATTGCGTCCCGCTTCTGGGGCGGCGTCTTCAGGGATCCTGATTAACAATGCAAAGCCCGCGAAAGGTGGGAAAAAAGATGATTAAAAGGCTTGTCATTGTGCGTGCGTTTCGTTTCCTTGGGGGGGGGCGCGTCGTAAGGCAGGACAGGCGATGACATCAGCGTAGAGAAAACAACTTTTCTTCACTCTCAATACCCGCATAAACCGCAGCAATTACTCTACCCTATGCAGATGCACCACCGCTTGCTCGGTGGGGGAGGAGGAGGGAGGGGCTGAATGTGTCAATTGAATGCAGCGGGAGATGAGCAGTCCGGAACGGAAGCCTGGCAGAGCTTAACTAACGGTCTCGGTTGCGCGGTAATTGATACCTAATAGTGTTTTTCTCTTCTTCAGTTTAGACTCATCAACGACAACTGCCCTGCGTACATGGCATGTAACCGCAAATCACTTCCGACCACGGTAGGTGCTCTGTATATCTAGTTTAGGTACCACAGCTACATCGTCGTACATACGTGCTGTCGTGAGGAGGCTGCTACGGAAAGCCGAGAGTGGCGCCGCTGAAAGCTAGCTGAGCAGGACCCTACGACGTCACCAACGGCGATCGTTTGAGGGTTCCTGAATCGCACAGCACTCCAAGAACGGCAGCCCCGCGACTTCCACTTCCATTCCATGGTACTAGGACGATCAGAAATAGCGTATGTACTAGAGTATTCCACAGCCAGACTCATCATCGTCTGTGGGCGCCGGGCGTGGGGGGTGGTGTCGCGTGATGGGCTTACAGACTGCAAGACGGCGTCGCTGGCGCTGATGTGATCCGAGGGGGTCTCTCCAGCTAACCATGGCTCGCCCTCCTCCACCCTCACTCCTCCAAAATTAGACGGTGCCGACATTGATTGGTAGCCCTGCACGGGTCCGGTCCCGAAGAGGGTTTTTGAGTTGCGGCTGCTGGTGCTCGGATCCTAGGGACATTGCGAGTCCAGTCGGGGCCAAGTTCTAACGAGGCAACAAACTTTTGCACTTTACTGTTCTTCAAGGAACGTAACGTTAAGGAGAAGGGAGGGAGGCCTTCGGACACGTTGCTCCGGCGCGCAGCTTTTGCATAAAGAAATTACCCAGTGTATTATCAGTATGAAAACACAGCAAGGCGTCGGGGGGAATCGAGCGAGGGGGGCCGTGCCGCCTGCCTGGCCTTCTGTCGCTGCTGCATGAAACGCCAGAACCTTCTGTGTCGAATCCCCTGCCTGAACCCGACCGCGGACGAGGAGATCGAAGGCACGCGAAGGGATCGAGGATATCTCGTCCCCTCTCTTTTCCCTTACCACTGACTGCAGTGTGCAATGCCGGAAGGAAACGGAGGTATCAAAAACGGGTTTGCGGGGAGGGCGTGAGAAAAAGGCTTGGGCGGCATGTAAGAGCGGAATGACAAGACGACAGGTTCGCCAAGGAAGGCCGGACTATCCGTAGCCAGGCCGGGAAAAGAGAGAGAAACCAAAAGAAAAAGCCAGACATGGAATCGTTTCCTTAATTTTGAAATTTCTCACCTTTCTCCCTCATTCTCTCGAGTCTCTCGCCCATCGCCCCCCTTTCCCTCTCTCAAATTCGGCATATTCGTGATGACCGGCCACCGCGGATCGGGGTCCCCCCATCGGGAGGCGGAGAGGTGGGGTGGGGTTTCCGTTACCGGTACGGATACGCTGTCGGCATTCCTCGGCATACCATTTTTGACGGCCGTTCAAGCCTGGTTTCTTGTGAAATCTCGATTTCGTTTCTGGTGCGAAGCATGGCGGGCTGGAAGCGGGGTGAAATGTCATGGCCAAGGGACGAACGCAACAGTGGGTTGTTTTGGGCCATGTACCGTTCGGCCCCCCTCGCTGGACGGCGAGATGTGGTTTTGGTTGAGGGGGTTTCGGTTGAGAGGTGGGCTCGAGACAAACGCGGGATTGCGCTGCCCCTGACTTCTTCGAGCGTCCCTGGTCCGTATCGAGCGGTGAGGGGGGGTATGCCCTACCTAGTTGACACCTCCGAGCGACCGGCAACGAATAAAACGGTTGCCACGGCACGGTCGTTGGCAACGTGGGACGAGAGGACCGAGGGGTCTGACCGGCGATATTGATAGCCATGGTGCCTACCTACTATTAGACATGGTATTCCATGACCCCCTTTCGTACAGAAGGCTTGGTTCTCGCCCTGGCCCACACACTACGAAGCGTCCATCAGTTCAAGACCAACGGGAACAAGCTACAAAAAAACCGTGGCTTGATTGGATTATCATCAATAATTTGTGACCCTGAACGTCGTAGCTAACAACGTGGCTCGCCATGACACCGCGCCGTGTAGATATGTCCGCGATGGAAACCATCTCCCATAGACCCCGAGCCTTATGGGACAATATGTTCCAGAGCGATGCTTACTCCTTCTTCTCCTTCTTCTCCTGGCCTTCGTCCTTGGCCTCAGACTCGGACTCGGACTCGTCGCTCTGCGTCTCCTCCTCGCCCTTCTCTTCCGTATCCTCCTCCTTGTCCTCCTTGCCTTCCTTCTTGTCAGCTCCCTTCTCTTGCTTCTCGCCCTTACCCTTGGAGTCGCCCTTCTTGGCCTTCTTCTTTTCCTCCTCCTTGCGCTTCTTCTCCTCGACCTTCTTTTTTCTCTCCGCTTCCTCCTTCTCCTTTCTCAACCGCTCCTTCTCTTCCTGCTCGAGCTTCTGCCAGTCCCGAGACTGATCGCCCTTGGCCCTGTGCATGCTCTCGGCCAACGATTCCCCGATGTGGGGCTGCGCGTTGCCAATCTTGGTACGGCCGACCAAGCTGACGAAGATGGAGGCGCCAACGATTGCGGTCAAGACGAAGCGGTACACCCCGTACCACGGAGGAGTCCAGCCCTTGTTCTTGGCACGGGTATCTGCGAGGTAAAGGAAGGTGAAGGCAGCAAACTGCGAAGTGAGAGCGTACTCGACGGGCATCAGAAGAGAGGGCCAGGCGATCATGGGCGCGAGAACACCCATTCCGTATCGGAACCGTGTACGGCGGGGGTGTGGTGTCTTCTCAGCGTACTCCATGCCCTGCAATGCATGTCGTTAGCGGCGTGATTCGACGGGCACAGCTGGATATGTCCCTGATCTCACCCAGTGCACGGCTCCGAGAAAGGAGATTATGACTGCGCCGTATCCGAGCTGAATGGGCTCGAGCAGGCTCAGCCAGTACTGTGCTGACTCATGGTTCATGTAAATGTGGTTGACAAAGGCCGATGTTGATGGCCATTCGACATTGAGATCCCAGCTGAGATAGACTGTACTCAGTGACGTCGCAAGGTAGGGAAGGGTACCGGCGAGGCCGAGGGCGTAGGGCTCCCTCGGAACCTCGCTGAGATTGAACGTATCCCGGACAATGTTCTACCAGCTCGTGGTTAGCGAATGTTACGTGTAGTGGACAGAAGACGATGCCCGTACCACTTCCTTCTTCAGACCCCCCGCGAGGTTCTCGTCATTCTTGGGATTCGCGGGCGCAGGCTCCCAGAAGCGCCTCGTAGTTGACTCGGTAGTGACCTCTTCCGGGTGTGCCTCGAGCTTCCTCTGGGCGATCTCCTTCTCGGCTTTCTTATCGATTTTGTCGTATGGAGAGTTTGTGTATTGTGCTTGAGGAGAAAAGGGAGTCAGTCGAGCTGGTTGCACGGCTGACGATGGTCTCTTGGAGCGCTTCAGAGCACCGGACGAAGCTCTCGTGGAGAAAGGCATGGAAGAAGCTGCTGCCGTGGGAGCTGTCGCCGAGCGCGGAGCAAGGCGCAGGAGTTGTCGCGAGGAGCGAAGCATCATGAAGCTGTCTATCGGGGGTTGACGAGACGAAGATGGTCTGACGTAGCCAATTGAGGACTGCAGTACGGTTTGTGCTCCCCAGGTTTGTCTCAGAAATTGGCGGGAATCGTAAGAGTAAGTGCTCTGGGGGAGTAGATATTCAAGCTGTTGTCATGATTTTGGAGCTGCAAGAATCGGGCCAAAGTACTTGGAGGCTCGGGGCTTATCTGTGTGTCCAGAGGGAGCTGCCGATTGCCTCAAATTGATGTAAAAGCAGGGTGGGTGACCAAGGCAAGACACAGGAAGCCTCTTCCCTCCCATGCTCCTCCTCCTCTAGTCCAACTACCTATAGTACATACCTACCTAGTACCTACTCTAGTACTGTAGGTAGGTAACGTCAAGGCAAGGAAGGCAAAGAAAGGGCCATCGAGGAGTGCTCTAAGGAGCTTGCCAGCTGGTGACGTAATTATGGAGACGTCTTCCCGAGTCCACGCCCAAGCCAGACGCTCCGTATTGGACGAACCGGCAGCGAGGTGGGGGTATGACTAACAGAGATGGTACAAGCTTCTCCTGCCCCTGCCCATGCCGCCGTCATTCACAGGTATTAAAGATGGAAGGCACAAACGCTGCACCAATCAGCTGGATACCTACTGGTTAGGCGCTACACCGTCTTGAGCAGCGGCTTCGGTAAACCCACCCCTTCCGTGGCTCGACCCAGCCAGCAGCCACAGACTGAGCTGAGCTGTTGACCTGTTTTAGGCACTTCTTTCGACGCCGCCCGCAATAGCTGCGGGGGAGGGAATGGAGCGTCATCATGCACAAATCAACCAGTCCCGTCCAGCCCAGAGTTCCAGTCCAAGCCCCCCATACAACAACCAACCCTGGTGACCCCAGCAGCGAAGTTCAACGTAGAATCCGTGCAGTTAGTTGACGGTGCAATCTATCAATCTCGAGCCGACTCTCCATATCGACGACTTCACGTCCATCCCGCCACTGGCATTTCGACAGCCAGCTCTATCAACCCAGCGACTACTGCCTGCCTCTTTGCCTCTGCTCCGTATCCACAACTTCCGAGACACGACGGACGACAGAAAGCTCAACAACCCTCCCCACCGCAAGATACCCATCGTCGGTTTTCTACGACGATCTCGGCACTAAGCAATACCCACGAAGCCCCTCCGCCTGCCACTCCCCATCTCGACCTCACGTCACGCCCGTGTTGGCAACGGCAAAGCTCCCTCTATCTGCATTTCTTACCCGCGCTTGTGCGCTGATCGAGCCTTCCGACCTTCCCAGCTCTTCTCTCCACTTGCCCATGCTTTGAGCAACGCATACCACTATAGAACTTAGACACCGAGTCTCCCTCGCCAGGGTAACGGCACAAGACATACAATATGTTGGAGGGACTCGTTGCAGGGCTGCTCAACAGGTTCTTGGGCATGTACGTCAAGAACTTTGACCCGACACAGCTCAAGGTTGGAATCTGGTCTGGCGATGTCAAGCTACGGAACCTTGAGCTTCGGAGGGAAGCACTGGACCAGCTGAAGCTGCCCATCAACGTCATGGAAGGTCACCTCGGCGAGCTTACTCTCGTCATTCCTTGGTCCAACTTGCGCGGCGCGCCCGTCAAGGTCTTTATCGAAGATGTTTTCTTGCTGGCCTCGCCCAGGGAGGAGGCTGCCTACGATGAAGAAGAGGAGGAGCGCCGGAAGCAGCGCGTTAAGATGGAGAAACTCGACTCGGCCGAGCTGCTCAAAGAGAGGTCTCAAGAAGGCATGAGTCAAGAAGAGGAGAAGAAGAACCAGAGTTTCACCCAGAGCTTGGTCACCAAGATTGTCGACAATCTGCAGGTTACCGTCAAGAACATTCACGTCAGATACGAGGACGCCATCTCTGCGCCCGGCCACCCCTTTGCTCTCGGTGTGACCCTCGAGGAGTTCAGTGCCATCAGCACCGACGGCCAGTGGAAGCCCACCTTTATCCAAGACTCTGCCAAGAGCACCCATAAGCTCGCTACCCTTGGCGCTCTCGCCGTCTACTGGAACACGGATACCGAACTGCTAGGTCCCGGAAGAGAGGTCGACACGGGTGGGAAGCCTCCCATGCCTCATGACGAGATGGTCGACAAGTTCAAGAGCTTGATAGGGTCAACCCAAGACACAGAGCTCAATCATCAGTTCATACTGCGCCCCGTCAACGGTAAGGCAAAGATCGTCCTCGACAAGACCGGGGACGTCCATGTCCCCAAAGCCAAGGCCAGCCTGCTTTTCGAAGAGATCGGCCTGGTCATTGACGATGATCAATACCGCGATGGTCTGATGATGGTCGACCTCTTCCACTACTTCATCCGCCACCAAGAATACAAGAAACTCCAGCCAAAAGGAGTCTCACCCAAGGAGGACCCGAGGGCCTGGCTCAAGTTTGCCGGTAACGCTGTGCTCAGCAAGATTCATGAGAGAAATCGCAGGTGGTCCTGGGACTACTTCAGGGAACGACGTGACGATCGCAAACGCTATATCGAACTCTTCAAGAAGCGGAAGCAGCAGCAGCAGCTTAGCCCCCAGGAAATTGAAGACCTCAACAACCTTGAGTTTAAGCTCGAATACGAGGACCTGCGCTTCTGGCGGTCGCTAGCCCGCAATCAACTCAAAAAAGAGAACGCCGCTGCCCTCAAGAACCAGCCATCCAAGCAGGAGCAGCAAGGCTGGCTAGCATGGGCTTGGGGCGGCGGTGGCGGTAATAAGCAGCAAGAACAGCATGTCGAGGATGATGAAAACACGCAGATCACCGAGGAGCAACGCAAAGAGCTGTACGACGCCATCGAGTTTGACGAGAAGACGGCATTGGCCGAATCGGTCGACATACCCCGAGACTCGGTAAAGATGCAAGTCGAGGCATGGCTGAGTACTGGAAGCTTCACGTTGAAGAAGAGCCACAACGGCAAGCGAAGCGATCTTCTCAGCCTTCACTTTGATGTTTTCAAAGCCAAGGTTCTCCAGAGGCCCGATTCCTTTCTTGCCGATCTCAGTCTCGGTGGTTTGCGTGTCAACGATGGAACAACGCCAGACACCCTGTTCCCTGAGATTGTCAGGGTCAAGGACGCGCCCGATACCCACGACCACAAACGACTCACCATTGAAGAACTCGAAGACAATGACGATGAGCCCTTCTTCCGTTTCGAGGTTGAGCAGAACCCTATTGACCGTGAAGGGGACATCGCCCTTAGCGGATCGCTCAAACCGCTCGAGATCGTGTGGAACCCAAACTTCGTGGTTGGCGTTGCAGATTTCTTTCGTCCACCGGAAAGGCACATGGAATCCATCACAGCGCTGATGGAGACCGCTGGTGCCACAGTAGAGACTTTCAGGGAACAGACTCGCGCTGGTCTCGAGTTCGCGCTCGAAGAACACAAAACAATCAATGCCCAGCTTGACTTGCAGGCTCCGCTGATTATCGTGCCAGTCAGCATTGCCGTCAAGGAGTCTACCTGCTTGATTCTGGACGCCGGCCATATCAGTGTTAACAGCGAGCTGGTTGACAAGGACACAATGAAGCAGATTCAGTCCAAACAGCGGCAGTCGTACACGGATGAGGACTTCAAACGACTCGAGTCTGTCATGTATGACAAGTTCTTGGTGAAGCTTTCCTCTACGCAGGTATTGATAGGCCCATCCATCGACGTGACGAAAGCCCAGCTATCAAAGAAGGACGACACGCAACATCTACACGTGATGGAAGAGATAAACGTCGACTTTGTTGTTGAGACTTCCATCCTTCCCAAGGCGCCAAACTTGACGAAGCTCAAAGTTTCCGGTCACCTTCCCATGCTCCATGCTGCCGTCTCGGATTCGAAATACAAGAACCTGATGCGAATCATCGACGTCGCTATTCCAAAGTTTGGCCAGGATCAACCGCAAGAACAGATCAAAGACTTTACGGGACAGGCAGTGGCAACGCGTCCACGTGGCTTGAGTACCGCCTCGACTCGATCGCGGTCACGGAAGGATCCCAGTAATCGCAGATCGTCACAATTTCCCTTTATGCAATCGCAGCCAGCCATTGTCATTGACGATGACGATGACGACCAAGACGAGTTCGAAGACGCCGATAACGGGAGGGATGGCAAGGAGCAGCTCAGGTTGCAACAACGATCTTTTGAGCTCAAGTTCAAGGTGGATACTCTCAAGGGATCTCTATACAGGAGCGATCCAGACAGGAAGAAGCCAGATCAGTTGCTCGTCGAGTTGGTCGCCGAAAACTTCGATCTTCTCTTCTACCTGCGCCAATACGACATGAACGCCGAGGTTTCCCTGGGTTCCGTTACCATGGATGACTTTGTCGACAATCCCTCAGCAGAGTTCAAATCCATCGTGTCATCCGGAGACGTCGAGGACCGCGAGCAGAACCGCAGCCTTGTCAGCGTCAAATTCACCCGCGTCAACCGCCTGTCGCCAGAGTTTATGCCGGTGTATGAAGGTGTTGAGACAAATGTAACTGCCGCCATTTCCACAATCAATCTCATCGTCACCAGAAAAACCCTCCTGACGCTTCTGGATTTCATCTTGGCAACTTTCACAGGGAACAACAACGAAGCGGCAGCACCGCAGGAGCAGAAGGCTATCTCGGATTCGGATGGCGAAGACGAAGAAGTGGAGATAGCAGTCAATGCTCCGCCGGAGGATATTCAAGCGAGTGCAGGCTCTATCAGAGTCAAGGTAGACTTGAAGAGTATCCGAATGATCCTGAACAACGACGGGATCCGTCTGGCCACCTTGTCGTTCAACCATGCGGACGTCGGAGTTTTTCTCTTGGGCAAGACCATGCGAGTCAATGCGAAATTGGGCAATCTCAACCTGGTCGACGACATCAACCAGGGCGTTTCGGAACACTCCAATCTGAGGCAACTCATTTCCATTCAAGGTGACGAGCTTGCCGACTTCCGTTACGAAACCTTCGACGCTGCCAACAAGAACGCGTACCCCGGATACGATTCCTCGGTGTACTTGAGGGCTGGCTCCGTCAAGCTCAACTTCTTGGAGGAGCCATTTAGAAAGATCATTCAGTTCCTCGTCAAGTTTGGCAAGATGCAAGCCATCTACAATGCTGCTCGTCAAGCAGCGGCATCGCAGGCCAACCAGATCCAACAGAGCACAACCAAGTTTAAGTACGATGTCGTGGTCAAGACGCCGATCGTTGTTTTCCCTCGGGTTGTCACCCACGGGCAGCCTAAGCGGGATGTCATCACTGCCTACTTGGGAGAAATCTATGCCCAAAACAAGTTTGCACCTCTGGATGATTCGGAATCTTCCCAGATAGCGACAAAGATATCGGCGGGAATTCGCAACATTCGCCTGACGTCCGACTTCAATTACCCTGGCGACCTCTCTGAAGAGCTGGAGCTCATCGACAAGGTTGATCTGGGCTTTAACGTCACCTACGCCGAGCACCAAGATGGCAAGAAGCGGCCCGAGCTCGAGGTCGAAGGCAGCATGTCTGATTTCAACCTTCGGCTTACACAGTTCCAACTGAGGTTCTTGATGGAGATTTCCAAGGCTGTCCCTGCTGCATTCGCTGCCGACTCGGAAGAACAGGATCAAGAGGCCGAGCGCGAAGTTGATAAAGAGACACTGCAAAGAGCGAGGTCTCTCCCCAATGACAAGAGCTCAAGCAATGATCAGATGGAAGTTGATCTTGGGCCTGAGCTTTCACCCAAAAACCAATCATGGACGAAACTAGATCTGGTTTTCCAAGTCAATACAATTGGCATGGAGCTTTTGCTGGCTCCCGAGCAGAAGCCGATTGGCAAGCTCGAAGATGCTAGCCTGTCCCGCTTTTCCCTGGACGGTACCAAACTGAAAACACGCATGCTGAATGACGGCTCTCTTGAGGGCGAATTTCTCATCCACTCATTTACTATCTATGATAGTCGTCCTCGCGAAACGAACAAGTTCCGGCGGATCATGACATCTTCCAACAGAGAGGTACAGCAGCTCATGGCCAGCATCACAATGTCAGCGGGCCAAGACAGAAACCTCATTGCGATCGTTACTATCGACAGTCCTCGTATCATCTTCGCACTCGACTACCTTTTCGCCATTCAGAATTTTGTCATGGTTGGCCTACAGCCCGAGGAGCCTTCGCCAGCGGACGAGGAGTCGCTCCTGGAGACGCCAGAGGAATCTGACGTTGACGCCGAATCTATGCAAGTGACTTGGTCCAACAAAGCCAGGTCACAGAAGAGCAACAGTGATGAGGCTGAAGAACCCCCGACGGAAGCAGATGACAAGCCCCAAAGCACCATGAGCATTGCATATAGGGTAAACATTGTGGATGCGCAGGTTATTTTGATTGCAAATCCCCTCAGCGCCAGCTCAGAAGCAATTGTACTTGGCACCAAGCAGGTCTTGCTCTCACAGCAACACGCCCTGACCTTTCAAGTTTCCGAAATTGGAATGTTTCTCTGCCGAATGGATCGATTCGAAGACTCCCGTCTCCGGATCATTGACGATTTCTCCGTTCAGATGTCAATGGATAGCTCGAAGCCCAACATCACAAGCATTCATGCAGACATAGAACCTTTGATCCTGCGACTTTCCTTGAGAGATATTCTCCTTGCTCTCCAAATCGCCAGCAAGGCTACCGAACTATCAGACCAGCAACAAAAGGAGCAAGACGACAGGAAGTCTGCTTCCGCCGCAGATGAGAAGGCGAAGCAACTGCGCGGGGCTGGCCTCAAGCAGCGAACTGCCAGCGGTAAAGGGCCATCGACAATGGCGAACAAGACCGTTGTGTCCAAGACCGCCAAGGTGGCTGCATCTCAAGCGAAACAAGATCACGAAGGCTCGTATGGTACAGCTGTTCAGGTCCAGTCGAAACGTCACGAGGAACTATCAGCAACTGTCGAGGGCATTCGTGTCGTTCTCATTGGCGACGTTCACGAGCTTCCCATCCTCGACCTGGGCATCAAAAGCTTTACTGCCACGGCCGAAGACTGGTCCTCCAACCTCAAGGCCGAGACAGCTGTCGAGCTCTACACCAATGTCTACAACTTTTCCAAGTCGGCATGGGAACCCTTACTTGAACCTTGGCAGGTCGGTTTCGGGATCGCGCGAGAGCAGCAGTCAGGCCTATTGTCCATCGACGTTGCATCCAAGAAAGTTTTCGACGTCACAATCACAACTGCTACTATCGCGCTGGCCTCCAAATCTTTCGCATTTCTCAGCAAAGACGAAGATGTTCTCGGCAAACCACGTGGAGTTGATGCCCCTTATCGTATCCGTAACTACACCGGTTTTGATGTAGTGATCCAGTCGAAGAGCACGTCGACAGACGACAACATGACAACCCGCCTCGGAGATGGCGAAGAAGCGCCCTGGAGTTTCGAGCCCTGGGAAAAGATGCGAGAAAACCTTTCCACGGAGGGTAGTACCGGCAGTGTGGGCATCCATCTGGAGGGTAGTGGCTTTGACCCGGTCAAGAACGTCAGACTGAACCGTGAGGGTGAGGCAATTTATGGCCTGAAGCCCAAGACTGACAATGTTTTGCATCGCTTGCTTGTCGAAGTCACTCTGGGCAAGGACAACGTCAAATATGTCACTCTTCGTTCGCCGCTTGTGGTTGATAACCTGACCCAAATCCCTGTCGAGCTGGGCGTTTACGACGCTCAAGAGGGTCACCTGCTCAAGATCGAGAACATTGCTCCTGGTGAGAGTCGACCCGCTCCGGTGGGAGCTGTATTCATGAAGTCTTTGCTGGTGCGACCCGACTCAGGCTTTGGGTATGCATGGTCTTCCGAGGCCTTGTGGTGGAGGGATCTTCTGAAGCGACCTACACGGACGATGGTATGCAAAGGAGAGAACGGTGACCCGTTCTACTTCCAGTTGAATGCCACGTTCGACAAGTCGAACCCGCTGACCAAGTAAGTGCCTCTGCTTGCTGTACTTGATCTTTACTGACCGCTCCACTCAACCAGGAGCTACCCGTACATGCGTATCAAACTGTCTCCGCCGGTGATTCTCGAGAACCTTCTTCCCTACGACTTCAAGTACCGCATCTATGACAAGAATACGAAGAAGGACTGGGCCAATTTCCTTCGAAAGGGTGGCCTTAGCCCGGTTCACGTCGTGGAGCTGTCCCACCTTCTTCTCCTTAGTATCGACATGCAAGACACCGTGTTCAAACCTAGTGACTTTGCCATCATCAACTCCGGGTCGTCAGATGACTTCAAAAAGGAGGATAGGCTTCTTTGCAAAGATGCTGACGGCCTGCAACTCCATCTTAAGCTGCACTACTACAAGATTCCAGACGGCGGCGGGGCTTTCCGCGTGACTGTTTACAGTCCCTATGTCATTCTCAACAAGACTGGGCTCGATCTTCAAATAAGGGCCAAGGGTTTCCTTCAAGGCGCGCGGCCTGCGGCTGGCCAGTCAACTCTGTCCAACAGGAGCAGGTCTGACAGAGATCATCCCAAGGCCACTCCGTTCATGTTCTCGTACGGCAACGACGATCATAGAAACCGAGCATTGCTGCAGATCGCCGATTCCGAATGGAGCAAGCCGCAAAGTTTCGACGCTATTGGTAGCACAACAGAGGTGGTGCTGCCATCTCCATCTAAAAACACTGAAGTGCATATCGGCATTACGACTGAGGCTGGAGAGGGCAAGTACAAGATGACCAAAGTCGTTACACTAGCGCCGAGGTTCGTTCTCGAAAATAAACTTGGAGAGGAAGTCAACGTCCGCGAATCCAGCTCGTCAGGCTTCATGACGCTGAAGCCGGGCGCCCATCAACCACTTCACTTCATGCAGAAGACGGCGGTCAAGCAGCTCTCACTCTGTCATCCGGGGATGAACAATCAGTGGACATCACCCTTCAACATCTCGGATATTGGTACGACTCATGTCAAGATTGCCAAGGCAGGACAACGCCAACGGTTGATTCGCATTGAGATCCTGATGGAAGGCGCCACGATTTTCCTGCATCTCAGCTGGGAAACCAAGAACTGGCCGTACCAGATGAGAAACGAGAGCGACACGGAATTTACTTTCTACCAGGCCAATCCCAGTCTGGAAGATGACGGAATCGAGGACAGGTCAGGCTGGAGACCTATCAAGTACAGACTACCGGCCAGGAGTATCATGCCGTATGCCTGGGACTTCCCAGCTGCCAAGTTCCGTGAGATCATCATCAATGCCTACGGCAAAGAGAGACACGTCAAGCTGGCCGAGATTGGCAACCAGATCCCAATGAAGTTCACGACTACATCCGGTCAACAAAAGATCATCGACATCAACGTGGCCGCCGATGGTCCTACACAGACTTTGATTCTATCCAACTTCCGGCAATCGAAAAGTCTGTACCGGCAAAAGTCAAAGTCTAGCTCCCGCACAAGTACCGATGGCTTCGAAGTCAAGGATCAGGAGACAACTGCGACTTTTCGGGCCCAGCTCAAGCTCTCGGGTATTGGAGTTTCACTCATCAACTCCCAGCTCAAGGAACTTGCCTACGTCACTTTCAGGGACGTCTCGCTTCGCTACCACGATTCTCCTCTCCAGCAAACCATCAGCTTCTCGGTCAAGTGGATCCAAATTGACAACCAGCTGTATGGCGGCCTCTTCCCGATGATTCTTTACCCCAGCGTGGTTCCGAAGAGGGCGCAGGAGGTCGACGCGCATCCTTCGATTCACGCTATGGTCACTCGCGTCAAGGACGATTCATATGGCGTGCTTTACATCAAGTACGCCACGCTTCTGATGCAACAAATGACGATTGAGCTTGATGAGGACTTCGTCTACGCGGTTCTGGACTTTGCGAACATCCCTGGAGCCGCTTGGTCTGACAACAACGAGGAAGGCAAACTGTGCGACGAGGAGTTGGACATTCCCGAGCCGCAACAACAGCACTCCGGCCAGGACATCTACTTTGAGCTGCTCAATATTCAGCCTATGCAACTCGATCTGTCATTCATGCGTACGGAACGCGTGAATGCCGAGAATAAAACGTCATCGCGGAACCCACTCATGTTCTTCCTCAATGTCATGACCATGGCAATAGGCAACGTCAACGATGCGCCCATCCGTCTCAACGCCCTCATGCTAGATAATGTTCGCGTATCTGTGCCTGCTTTGACACAAAACATCTCGAGTCATTATAGTCAAGAGGTGCTCTATCAGATCCACAAGATTCTCGGCTCTGCCGATTTCCTCGGTAACCCGGTGGGTCTGTTCAACAACATCAGCTCTGGCCTGACAGATGTGTTCTACGAACCATACCAGGGACTGATTCTCTCTGATAAACCCGAAGACTTTGGTCTCGGTGTTGCGAAGGGAGCTGCGTCCCTTGTCAAGAAGTCCGTTTACGGTTTCTCCGATTCTTTCTCCAAGTTCACTGGCAGCTTGTCCAAGGGTCTAGCGGCTGCAACTCTTGACAAGCAGTTCCAGGACCGTCGTCGTATCACGCGTGCGCGCAACAGGCCCAAACATGCTCTTTACGGCGTTACCACAGGCGCCAACTCGCTCTTTACGAGTGCCGCATCTGGCGTCGGCGGGCTCGTGCGTAAGCCACTTGAAGGCGCCGAACAAGAGGGTGCTCTTGGATTCTTCAAAGGCATCGGCAAGGGCGTTGTAGGACTTGCGACCAAACCCGCTATCGGTGTTCTGGACATGGCGTCCAACGTTTCTGAAGGCATTCGTAACACGACGACTGTGTTTGACGGTTCCGAACTTGACCGCGTCCGTCCAGCTCGATATGTGCCTCCAGACGGCATTGTGCGGCCCTACAACGCTCGGGAAGCACTTGGGCAGTCATGGTTGAAGCAAGTTGACAACGGCAAATACTTCAACGAGAACTACATCGCCCACCTTGAACTGCCTCGTGAAGACATGGTGGTGATGGTTACGTACTCCAGAATCCTGCTTATTCGTAGCCGACGTTTGACCTCGGAATGGGATGTGCCTCTGAAGGATATCCAAACCATTGCAAAGGAGCGGACGGGTCTAAGTCTCACTCTGAGAGGCGGCACCAACGGGCCATTTATCCCTGTCGGCGATGAAAGTGGTCGCGCTTTCTTGTACAAAATGGTAGCTGTCGCCGTGGAGGAGTTCAACAGGCGATTCAGAGGACTGGAGTGAGACAAAACAGGGCGAGAGATTGACGTCAAACGAAGGGATGGGATTGAGCTGGAAGCACGAAGATATCAGCTGGACTCTCCCTCATGATTACTTCCTCTCTTGGCTGAGGCCTCGAAGCATAGCCTCCTGATTCCTTAGTAGGTATATTTCAATTAGCGCATAATAATAGCATTCGTCCTATGTTAAGGACATTATGTCCTAATTCCATTAGAGCTATGGTTATCTGTCACGATATAAGCCTTGATTACTGCCTA
>MU846429.1:0-12774 GCA_030867225.1 Colletotrichum caudatum
GGATAAAGCCATATCTATCGTCCTATAGTCAACCCCTTGTCAGTCTGCTAAATTACGGTATTAATTACACCAGTTAACCTAGCTAGGTAATAATAGGCTAGATACCTATTGATATGCTCTTGTAGAGCCAGGTGCTGGAAAGCAAAAGATAGGGGTAGATTTAGTATATTGATAAAAGAATGCTCCCTTTACTAAAGAAGGGACATACCTATGGCCTTTATGTAGGCTATTGGTAAGGCTAACTAATACGCATGTGAATGGCCAATGCTTGGCCATCCTATTGGTCAATGTATGGCCCCACGGAAGGCCCACGGATGGCGCTTGTCATGGCCAATAGTTGGCCATCTGCGGACTATAGATGTTCCATTCCGTGGCCGGGTCAGCTCCGTGCCTTGCCCATCGCAGCCGTGTGTCACCTATACTATTTATCACCTATCTAGAAAGGTATAAAAAGGCTGGGATAACCAGGTATCTAGACTGGCACTTCTAGAGTAACAGGTCTGCCGGCTAGAGGGTCAGTTAGAGGACCAGCGGCAACATAAGAGGAAAAAGGTCCCTTTATTACCTAACAGTACCTTTGCCACTATAGATAATATGTAAAAGGCGTAAAATCCAGATACCGACTTAGATACCGGCTAAATAGATAGTCTAGATGAATCTAGCGTATCTGAATTACCTAGTGAGGCCGAAAGTTGTATATGGGTGGGTGGTAATGTGGGTGAAATAAGTGGTGATAGTGGTGGTAATGGTGGTGGTGATGATGTTGGTGATGGTTTGCGGAGGTAGGGGTTTTGCGTAAGTGGGGTGGGGGAGTTACCTACCTACCTATCTACCTACCAAGGGAGGGAGGTTCGTACGATGTATGTAGGATAGCAGAAGGAGCAGCTTCACTTACCTACCCACGTACCGTACCTACCTAGGTAGGTAGGTACTCCACTTAGCATCTGGGTACACAGGTAGGTACCTGGCAGTATTGCCAGAGGCGCTTCCGTAACCAATCACAATAGCCGAGAACCTCCCGGAATGCGTTCCGACATGTACACAACAACCACTGGCTGATTGAACAACTCGCTTGCCTCTAAACATCCCCAACAAGTCTATCAACGAACCGCGCAGTTGACGACCAGTCTCTTCTCGGTCTTCTTTATATTCTGTTTGTCCGTCTTGTCTTGCTTCTCTGAACATCTACATATGCCAAAGTCGCGATCGGTGCCTGAACCCTGCGACCACCAGGCCGGATCGTATCTATCTCAGGTATCGGCGGCCCGCATTGCTCGTTCTGCGTCTGGCATATCGTTTCATTGCAACACAGCCCTGACATCTCACTGAGCCTCGCCTATCTGTCAAAGGATACCTACCTACGCTGCCGGTTGCGCATGCCTTGCGCAGTACGGTACGTGTCTCCTATTCTCCATTTGGAACATTTGGCGAGGCCACCCTCCGCGCCCCTTGGGTGGCCACCATCCATATCCATCCATCCATCCTTCCTTCCTTCGTCCCTTGTTACTCCCAAGCGGACAACACCCCCATCTGGGCCATCTCGCGTCCACAATCCTTCTTGACAACCACCTCGGCCGATTAAAAAATAATACTCTTGCCCCAAAGTATTCGTCATCTTTCCTCGACCCCTGGTACCTCTGTTGCCTCTGTCTTCTTTTTAACTTCCGACTTATATCCACACGTCAGCAATTAGACCTTTGCTCTGGCTCTCGACACAAACCGTTTTCGCTCTCATCCGCCTCCTCACGTTCATCCCTATCCTCTCTTGAATGTCAGATTTGTCGGGTGACAGGCCGAGGCAGCGGCTACTGAGACCATTAGTTGCATTGACTCTTTTCCGTTACGACCTGACTACCATCACCAGGGCGGCTGGTCTTGAAGGTCCCCCCTCCCCAAACCTCTACAAATCTCCGACTCAGAACCCAAGTCAGCTAATCCCCGTCGTGCAAGAATCAGATGGCCCAGCCAGGCTACACCGACCAATTGTTGGTGGCTGAGGCGCAGCAGCTGGCCCTGCCACTTTATGCCACACCGGCGGAGCAGACTTCTTTCTTGTCGCACACCAACGAGGATCAGCTCTGTCAGCAGTGGCCTGGGTGGGATTACCAACCCTTTGAACCAGTCTTCTCTCCGCGCAACTCCGCAGGGTCAACGAGCCCCGTTCAATGGGAGGCCGAACAACAGAGCCATCAGTCCTTCGAGGCCACCAGACCAACACCTAATTGCTCGACTGCCAGCTGGTCGTTGCAGCCGGGAGACTGGTCTTCGTACCAGCAGCAACAGCAGCATCTTCAATCGCCGCCGTCTGCCATCACCAGTCCGCCGCTTCGATGGCCCGGCTCTACCTGTAACTCTCTCACCGTGGCTCCGGCGCGGCAGCCTCCTCCTCTCGAGAGTCACAACCGATCGGGGCCAGAGCCAAGGTCAAGGCCAGAGCATAGAGCTACTGCAACGAAGCAAAAGGCAACAATCCCTGCCAGAGAAACAGCAGACCCGCGTCTTGCGTCGATGAGCAGCCGAAACCACTCCAAGACGGCGCGGGTCGCAGCTGCCGGCGACACTGAATCCCCTCTCGCCAGCCCGATGTCGTCCAAGGACAAAGGAGCAAGGGCAGAGGACGACAACGAGGGCGAAAACAGCGGTGCATCGTTGACACCAGCAGGGCCAGACAGGAAGAAGCCGTATCGCGTCAAGAATCGAGCCGCTGCCAAGCGTTGCCGCGAGAAGACGAAGCAATACGAGATCGATCTGACCAACAGGGCAAAGCAAGTCACGCAGGAGCGCGTGTACCTCGATGCTTGCGTAAATGCGCTCAAACACGAGGTCCTCTCCTTGAAGAACCAGATCCTTAAGCATGGCAGCTGCGACTGCGATATGATTCAGGGATACATTACCAGGACAGCCAGCTCCGTCAGCGTTGCCGGACATGTAGGCCAGCAGCATGCAACAGGTTAGGAAGAGGAGGACCGCGGCTCCGAGTTGTACTACGCCATTCGGCGTGCGCGGCTCACGTACACACGACAATGATGCTGGGGAGCATCGAAAGCGCAAAAGGGAGTGAGGCTACAATTTGGGATCGGGGGCACTTGCTGGGAGATG
Source organism: Colletotrichum caudatum (assembly GCA_030867225.1). NCBI lineage: Eukaryota > Fungi > Ascomycota > Sordariomycetes > Glomerellales > Glomerellaceae > Colletotrichum > Colletotrichum caudatum. Next base: position 3,100 of record MU846429.1, read on the forward strand.
GAAAAGTTGTGCCATCAGATACCAGACGTAAGTAGGGTCCTGGATCCTTTTTATGTCTTCTTTTCCCCCCTTTCCTTACCCGTTTCTTTCTTTTCCGCCCTTCTCGCCGTGGCCGTCCCCCCTTTTGGCCATTTGTTTTTTCTCGCTACCAACTCTGTTGAACGACGTCTTTGCTGCGGCGATCTCCCTCCGAATGCCTATTGACTCGTCCTCGATTGCTGATTACCATTGTGGAACCAGGGCTGGTTCTTTCGTTGGTCACTCGAGGATGATGTCGGCGGGTCGAGCTATGCCGAGTAGAGGGGCAGCCACGTCCAGATACCATATGTCAAGCTGGGGGTGGTTGGCTTGCTCCTCACGGATGCATCTCCGACCAACCAACTGCCACGGGCCTGGCCATAGCGCACCCACACTCGTGTGCTCCAGCAGAACGAACGAGCGAGCACACGAAGTACAATGCATCTCGCGGTCGGTTCTCGACGGGCAGGCTGAGTGATGTCATGCCATCATCGTTATCGCCGTCGATTGTTCTTCATCGTCATTGCCATCGTCACTCTCATGCACGCGCTGTCTGCTTTCTTGTCCTTTCTCGTCTCCTTCCTCGTCAGACCCAGCCCCAGAGGACAAGAGTGCCGTCTGCTCTGCCACCCGCCCTTCCCCATCCCCCGCGTGCACTTCGTCGGGTTTCAGCGGCGACAAGGAACACGACAGACGGTTGCGAGCATCCAATCCTGGAGCTGCTGACAGGAACCGACAACTGGGGTCCGATGTACAGGCAAACCCTCGATAAGCATAGCGGTGGCTGGTTCCCTGGCGATAGATACCCTTGCCCTGCAGTGGGTGAACAGATCGCACGGCTGCTTTCCCCAACTGATGGACCTGGTCTAGTCGTGGCCAGACGGGTCCATGGAAGTTTGGACAGCTTTGCAAGGCTAAAGTTAACGTCTCAGTCCATGTCATTATCTTTTCCCCTTCCCAATTCCACGTCTCGTGCTCTTTTTTTTAAGTCTTTTTTTTTAATTACTATTATTCCACATTCCTTATTTTCCATCGGGAGGTCCCGGTGCGAGAGCATTGCCAGTACTGGAACACCACTCAGACAGAGGGGGGAGGGTCCCAGCTAGCACTAGCCAGCACCAGCAACAACAGCGCCTGCCTGCACCACCACCACCACCACCACTACCAGTGCCAGTACCTCCTCTGTTCTTTTGTTCTCTTTTCTTTCTTCTCCCTCCCCCGCGGCCACCACCCCTGAGCACTGGAGTTGGCAAGAACCACCGCCGCCGCCGCCTTGCCCATTTCGTCATATCCTTACCTCATAGGCTTGAGGCAATTGCATCCACGACAGGGACATGAGGTAGTCATTTCAACGTTTTCCAAAGGCCAAAAATCGACAAGAACCACCGCGGCACACGACACATCAACTCTGACCCGAAACCTCAATCATCAGAATGGCCGGCGGGTCGGCAGTATGACGCGCCCTATTCCAGAAAACAGAGACATTCGAAGCGAAGCGGCGGGCGGATCTGCTCCTGCGGTTGAGGCCCGCTCTGGCTCTGGTTCTGCCCTCTCACCCTTTGGATTCGCCCACCCGCGCACCCATTCCTTTTCCGGCCGGAGATCTCGCCGTCACGACTACTACTACACGCCTACGCTTCCTATCACCAGTCATCGGCGAACCTGGTTGCCCACTAGGCCAGCCCGTGGCCTTCCTGTGCTCAAGGTCACGATGAAACCCCAGCGAGACATTATGCCCGCAGGCCCAACAGCAGCCAGCAGCGCCTCATCGGAGCGGGAGTCGACCCCGCAATCCGCCACCGGTTCCACGCCCAGTGCACCCAGACGCCGCCCCCAGACCAAGATCGCTTGCACATCATGTCGTCGAAGGAAATCGAAATGCGATGGCATGCGTCCCGTGTGCTCCTTGTGCGCCGGCATGGGTCGTACCAAGTGCGAATACGATGCCGGCCCAGACGTCACCCGCTTTGCTGCCCTCAAGACCAAGCATGAGGGGCTGCAGCGACGCCTTGCCCTCTTTGAAGAACTCTTCCGCCTGCTGTCAATGCGCTCTGATGCCGAATCTCTCGAGATCATCAGCCGTATGCGCATCGCCAATATCGATACAGACCTCGAAGATCTCGTAAAGTTCATCAAGAACGCCGACTTGCTGATGCAACTATCCTCCACCCAAGCGGATCACACGCCTCCTGCATCAGGGGCACTGGGTGCTGGCACGCATCTCCCGGGCACGCCCCTGAACGACATCTCCTCTCTTTTCGAGCTATTGTAATATTGATCTAGCCCGAGGGCTCTTCCCCACCACGTGCTTTACTGACAGCAAGATATCAGAAAATCGGTCGTTTCTAAACTCGATCCCCCGGCTCGGTCTGCGTTTCTGGACACTATACGACACCAAATAGACGTCTTCACCTCACATGAGGGCGACCGACCCGGCTCTGCTGAAACAGTCAAACTAGAAGAGATGTCAGGCGTAGACGTAAACGCAGGGCCTGATAGCGAGCGACCTCAAGAGCCGGGGGCCTTTCTAAGGCACTTGCTCAACGATGACACGACATGACCGAGCTGGCGTACCCATGCTATCACGGGCGGATTCGACACATCTCCGTATGGAAGCAACGAGCCGATAAAGTTAACGACAGGGGGCAATCGGTCGGCATGAAGGGTGCATAAGGGCACACCCGTTTTTTATCGGAAAGCTCGAGGCGTACTGGCCATCACGGTGAAACCGGCGGTGGATTCGAAGCACTTCAGCACACATAGGACAGGCCTTAGGTTTTATTTTTTCCGGCATTGGTATCATGTCGCTAAAGGCGGACACTGTCCATTTTCAGCGAATAACGTTTTGGTAGGCCTTTTACACGCGAGGCTTGGTGGCTGTTAGCACGAGGCTTCGGCTCGGCAATCCGATGGTAGCCCACGCGGTTGGCGCCAAAGGCGACACTACCCGGGTGGTCTTGGATCGAGACTCGGAAGGGGCGGCAGAGGGGTGCTTGTTGACGGAAAGGTTGGAAGCTCTTTTCGTGACTTCAGTCACCGGGGAAGATGGAATGCGAAAGGTATGGTTTTACAGCCGCAAATACGGGGTCTTATTATCAAGTGAAAATCTAGGCGGCTAAGGGAGGCTAATGGGAAACCCCCAAGTCTCTTGCGAGCCCAGAGGTGGACAATGACAGGTGGCACACCACACACAGCAGCACAGTTTCGGTCAAAGCAAAAGAAGGACGGAAGGAAATCAAGGAAGTTTGAATATTGATCACAGAGACACGCGATACACATGCCAAGGAAGTCGACGGGGGAAAGACCAGACCCTACTCTTTGATGAGTTTCTCGAAGCTCCCATTCGGTGATTGTCTTTGGCTGCGATTCCAGGCGCCGGTCTCCTCCCCTCAATCTAGAGGGAGAGTGCGGTCCCTCGTGAGGGTAGCACAGGTACACAACCACGAGGACAACGCAGAAAGCAAGACACGCGAGAGACACGCGAGCTGGCTGTACGTGGTGAGCGTGTGATGGTTTTTGGAAGGTTGGTCCGCATGCCCAGGCGCCAGATCAGCCGTCGGTGAGGGCCCAATCCCCATCCCAGGCAGGGTCTGTCTGTACAATGACTGGGCAAGGCAGGCACGACGGTGTCTGGCCCCAACACGAGCCGTCGACGTCACCCGCGAAACGGACCATTACCGAACGACACGACAAGAGGAGTCATGTGGCCAGCTAACACCGCGGTGTCATGTCGGTACGGGCCCGGGCCGCGAGCGTGCGGATTTTCCATGGATGTGCAGGGGAAAGGAAAATGGAGCATCAATGGAGCATCATGGATGATGATGATGTCTTGGCAGATGAAACACAGTCTTTACGTTCATTTTATTATATTTCTCTACGAGACTCTCGCAACACCGGCCGATGCACCCCCAAGGCACGCCATGCCGCCAGTTTGTTTTTGTGTTGGGGGGGAAGGGGCTTATTTTATCTTACTTCTTGATTGAGTTGGTACAAGGAAGCCGAATGGTTGCATTGGTGGGCGGTCGGCGCGCGCCATGGTTGTCGGGGTGTCGGCCGACGGTTCAGCTTCCGGACCGATTGGCGATATACCTGGGTAACCACGGGGGGGGGAGGAGCTGGGAACCAGGCGAAATGGCCTGAGATCAGCATACACTGGAATGGAAGGGGAGAAGGCCCCTGGATGGGGGAGGGGGGGCGGCCGCGGTGCTCCTTCGGCCGTGTCCAGCCAAGACCTTTTTGCTGTTCGTCAGCGTTGTTCGTTATTTTTGCACTCAAATAGGCATCAGTCTCGCGCGGGTACTGCAAGCGGGTGCAACATCCTATAAGGGGTTAGCCAGCCTTCGGAGATGTCTCCATTCAACAGGATTGGCTGGGCGCAAGTGTGTCGCGACATGGGTTCGAAAGAGGCAGTAAGAGGGCCAGGGCGGGAAACTCCGCTATGATGGGGCGCCTTTTGGAGCCTTGGCTGCTGGGCTCTGGTCTCGATCCACGATGGCCCCTCCCTCCCTTGCGTCCATCGCAACGACCAAGGAAAGAAAAAGCCAGAGAGGATTGTGAGGAGGTAAAAATAAGAAGAAGAAAAGGCCACAAAGAGCCGCGGCGTGGAACGGCGGCACAGTACTAAAAGACGACGTGGCGGAGGAAAAGGGGGGGGGGGGGGGGGGTTGTTTTCATGTGTGGACTTTTTGACTTTCGGCTTCAAGCTTTTGCCAATATCCGTATTGTGTACGGATACGGTACTTCGTACCTGTGCGACCCTACGGAGAGGGGCCGCCTTGGATCGGTAAGGTAGGTACTTTTAGTACAGGTTCGTACGAAAACAATACCTTGGTCTGGTTGTTTTGTTGGCGACAGGGGCGTCCCCCGCTGGCGGCCGGTGATGCGATAGTGGGCCGCTGACTAGTCTGGAATAGGTAGGCTCAAGGGGCTGGATGAGTGCTGGATGAGTGCGGCTATTTGCCCCCTGTCGGTTTGCTATTTGGCCATACTAACAGTTGCCTCCTCCTACATGCCTCAACCACCTCTCGCCCAGTTTTTAGGAACACATTTCCTTACGTCTAACTCTATCCCTAACCCTAACCTCTGACCCTAACCACACACACCCTTACTTACCTACATCTTTCTAGATCTTCTCTTTTTTATTTTTTCCTCTCTCTCTCCCCCTCTCCCTCTCTCTGTCTTTACATCTCTTCTTTTTCTCAAAATGTTCTAGTTTTTAGAGAGTGCACTTAGTGGTGTGAGAGTGGGGCAAAAGCTTGGGGTGCACTTGCTAGAAGCGGTTAGATACGGGCTAAATAGCCGCACTCGTGCTGGATCGTGTACGCAGTATCGGGTGAGGAATATGGTGTTCATCCGCTCAGGTCCCACTCTTCACCCCCCTGCACAGACAGACCACTTGCGCACGGTTGTCTGAGACGAGACTCTCGGACTTTGCGGGGCGCAATCCTCCTCCCCCGGTTTGCGTTATATAACGATGCGGCACAGTTGCATCTAACCGATCGGGTAAACTACGGGGCGAACAGAGAAAAGGTCGAGGAGGTCGGTGAGATACCTAGTCGAGTCGTTGGCAGCCGCCAAGGCCGGCACAGAGGGATACAAAGACTTTCGGCGCTCTGCGGCAGGTGGGGGCGAACAATGACCTGGCCAAGTCGGTGAGTTGGGAAGGAAAGAAGAAAGAGAAAGAAAAGCACAACATGATTAATAAGGAAACCCCGAGCCGGGCATTTCGCTATCGGCCGAAAAGACGACTTACGGGCCGCGTCATCCCCCCTCCCGTTAGTTGCCCTTATGTTAGGTAGGCAGCGCGGATTCCACTGGAAGGGAAGGGAGGGGTGGGTTCTTCCTCCTCATCGTCGCCATTAGCGGGCTTGAACATTCGTTTCCGGACGTCCCGTCCCTGTGCTGTGCTCTATTCCATGTGTCAACACTATCTTGGACAGCCGTTGAAAGCGGCTGGTTTTGAGCAAGATGTGCGGGCATCGGAGCGTCATCGCACCTCGGTCGTCGAAAACGCCAAACGGTGCGCAGCAAGGTTCATGCTGGCCGTGATGGTGTTGTTCGTTGTTTCGACGTGCTGAATGCAGTGCCGTTGCATTTGTGCAGACTGGGCGAGCGGGCGGGCAAAGATCCAAGCGATCGCGATACTTGCGGTATCGGTTGCACACGGCAGACTCCCCCTTCCTCATGGGGGAGACGGCGGAGCCTTCTCCGCCGGTTTCGTCTCCGTGACCCGTTGGTCGCTTGCTGTCAGGCATTCGTGCAGTATGCGGCCTTGGCCGCCATGTGATCGGTCGGGGTGCGTTGTGTTCCTTGGCGCTTGTGGTTTCCCGCGGCGGCGACCGCGGCCGGTCGGCGGTAGCCGGGGGGGGATGACGAAGTCGGGTTGGCTGGAGAAGGATAGGTTGCAAGCATTTCAACGACTAATTGAAACACGCCATTGGTCCGTTCGATCACGATGTGCCTGGTATCCCGACACATCGACAAACCCCGTCTTAAGGCCGCTTCGCGCAAGCACCCTACAGTGACATTTACAGTCTGCAGCCCACTACATATCAAGAAACCACTACACCAACCTATCCATTCTCTCCCGTCATGACTGTTATGCCAATGACCCAACCCTATCAACCAACCCGGATAAGAGAGTCGCATCAAGCCATATATCTCTCAGGACTTTCGCCCCAGAAAGAAGTGTGCGAGAGCGGGTACATGCAATCAGACGCTATTAGCCCACACTGAAAACTCACGAGGAAACGCGAGCCGAAAGTTGAAGCCGGGCCCATAACGGCCCAACCCCAGCTAGCGAAGCGTCCAGAACCGACCTGTCTGCCTTTGTCTACTAATTCACAACCGTTGTCGGCCTCGCCCGGTGCCGAACGTCGGAACCCGATACAGCGCAAGACGGGGTGCAAAAAAAAAAAAAAGATTTTTTTTTTCCCCATCATGCCTCCCTATACCTACTAACCGACGGGTTTCTTCTCTTGGCTTTCTCGCTCGTGTTTCGTGTCGTTCGCCTTTTCCTTTCAAACGGTTGCGTAGTGATGATTGAAGGAATGACTGGGTAGCTGCACCAAATTCACCCAACCCACCACATCTAGTCGTCCACACGCAGCCGCCACTAACTACCCCTCCCTCCCTCTCTTGTGACCAGTCTACTCTAGCCAGGAGCCACTGGGCAAAGAGCCAAAGGAGGAATAGAAAAGTACAATTAGGTTTCGTTTGGCCGCTTCCCAACTGCCGGCGCGTCGGGGGCCATATTGGGTGTTGATATCAGTCGACGTCCGTTCCAAACCTTGAAACTGTCTTACAAGAAACGGACTATTCACTGCCACAACGACCGGCTTTCGGCGACACTTTCTTTCTTGGACTACCTACTCCAAGGGGTCGCAATTAGCCAAAGAGGAAAAGGTAGAGAGAAAAAAAGAAAAGAAAAAGAAAAAGAAAGTCGGTACAAAGGGCGAAAGTGACATAGGCAGTGTATACACGGACGGGAGTGAAGGAAAGGATCAAGAGACGTTGGGCAAAAAAAAAAAAAAAAAAAAAAAAGGACGGTCAGGTTTCTAAGAGAGGAAGAAGAAGAAGAAGAAACTCCAAATACAGACAGCACGAGACTTAATACTAATCCCCGCACTCACTTCTCTTCCATCCCTTTCATGGACCCGGAAAAGGACGCCCAGCGCACGGGCGGCCGCCTCACCCCGGAGCCCGACTACGGCAGCTATGACTTCCCGCTCCCGAACAAGACCGAGAGCGCAGCCCACGACGGCGCCGCCGCCACCCTGGGCAACGACCTGATCCCTTCCGTCTCCAACGCCGTGGCCGTCGCCGGCAACAACGACGACTACCTTGGCCGCGCCGACACGGCCGCCGAGGACGAGGCGGCGTACCCCGAGGGCGGGCTCCGCGCGTGGTCCGTCGTGCTCGGGTCGTGGCTCGCGCTGTTCTCGGCGCTGGGCATCATGAACAGCCTGGCCATCTTCCAGACGTACGTCGCGACGCATCAGCTCAAGGGGTACAGCGAGGGCACCATCGGCTGGATCTTCTCCGTGTACAACTTCTTGTGCTTCTTCGGGGGCATCTACATCGGTCCAGTGTTTGACCGGTATGGCCCGCGGTGGCTTGTCCTGGCAGGGACGGCCTGTCTCGTTATTGGCGTCATGCTGCTGAGTATCTGCACATGTAAGTCGTCTTCCACCCCCCTCCCCCTTTCGCCTACTTTCCCCCCCTTGGCAGCGGCTCACAACCTTCCCCAGTATACTGGCACTTCATGCTCGCCTTCGGCATCCTCTGCGGCCTCGGCAGCTCCCTCGTCTTCACCCCCTCGATCGCCGCCGTCGGCCACTGGTTCAAGCTCCGCCGCGGGTTCGCCATCGGCATGGCCTCCACGGGCGGCTCCATCGGCGGCATCGTCTTCCCGCTCATGATGAAGTCGCTCTTCCCGCGCATCGGCTGGGGCTGGACCGTCCGCGCCGTCGGCTTCATCTGCCTGCTCCTCTGCGGCGCCTCCAACTTCCTCATCCGCTCCCGCCTGCCGCCCGCGCGCAACGCGAGCCCCCACCCGGACCCGCGCATCTTCCGCAGCGCCGCCTTCAGCCTCACGACGGCGGGCATCTTCCTCATGGAGTTCGCGCTGTTCATCCCCCTGACGTATATCTCGAGCTACATGCTCAGCGAGGGCTTCAGCGAGTCCTTTGCCTTCTCTATCCTGCCCATCCTCAACGCCGGGAGCGTCGTCGGCAGGGCGCTGCCCGGCTGGTGGGCGGACAAGGTGGGCCCCTTTAACAGCAACATGGCCGCCATCGTGCTGTCCGTCGTCGCGTGCTTCGCCATCTGGCTGCCCCTAGGCTCGACTACGGCGGGCGTCGTGGTGTTTGCGGTGCTTTTCGGGTTCGCGACCGGGAACAACATCAGCATCAGCCCCGTGTGCGTCGGCAGGTTGTGCAAAACGCAGCACTACGGGCGGTACTACTCGACGACGTACACCGTGGTGTCTATTGCGTGCCTCGTAGGTATCCCTTGCGGCGGCGCCATCGTCACGGCGACGGGCGGAAGGTACTGGGGCGTCATCATCTTCACCGGCCTTGTGTACGTCCTGGCCCTTGTGGCGCTGATGGCTGCCAAGATTGTGTGCGTGGGGAAGGACATTTGGGGGATCTTCTAAATGAAAGACAGAAAAAGAAAGGAAGCTGCCGTTGACCTGGCTACAGTTTGAGTGAGAAGTTATGAAAGATTGTACATAGGCGCGAGCATAGTGCAGCTAGACCCAAGATCGTGAGCAAATCTACATAATGGCAACCGAACCTGTTATAATACTGCAATTTTGCACTTGCGCCGTCTGCCATGTAACACCATGGTCGAAGATGGCAGGTTGGAACATGGATGATCGACTGTCGGTGCCGAGTGAGAAAACCACCTACATGCCGATGGGGAAGTTGGGTAAGAAATGTGCACTGCAGCACGAGCGATGGGGGGCCGCCGACGGGACGTCGTCGCGAAGCCCCGAAGCAAGTACGTTCCCAGAAATCCGCAGCAGATTCCATCCCGGAGATGCGGGTCGGTCGTGCACGGGCCTCCATCCGGCCGTGCGGAGGAACCGAACCGGCGATGGAAACGACGGGTTAAAACCCTCGTCATTTCCTTTCCTCCCCCCCCCCCCCCCCC
>MU846429.1:12784-25950 GCA_030867225.1 Colletotrichum caudatum
CCCCCCCCCCCCCCCCTCTCATTTCATGAGCTCTCTCCATTCGATCGGCTCGCTTGCTTCATTGTGAGCTGACGGAGATACTGCTCAAGCAACCGCACCGTATACACTCTCAGATCTGCTGCTTTCGTGCCTCACAAAGACATCATAAACACAAGGTAAGTGACATGTAAGCCACGTCATATAAGATTGAACCGGAGGGAAGAGGTTTGTTTGGTGAAAGAAGCTGTGCCGGGCCAGGTCATTGAGCCGGCTGCTTACACGGCCTACACTCTTAACGACATCGATGGGGCTGTTTAGCAATCCGAGATACCCTCCACGTTTGTATTTGCGTATCAGTTCCCTGACGAGCCCGCAGATCTTATTCATACAGCCCATCTCACACCGTCCTCCCTGGCATTGATACCAAGCATTTTCTTGCATATAGAGAAGAGCATCCACTACCATCTGCAATTTCTTTTTCTTTTTCGTTGACCAGGGCCAACATGCCAGCTCCTAATGAAACCGAGCGCCAAGAAGACGCCTACTTCTCCTCGCAACCTCCCCCCAAGAACCTCGAGTCCCATGTTGCCGCCGCCCGCTCCTTTATAGACCACCACGCGGCCTCCTCGCGGCGCATCGTCCTCGTCACCTCGGGCGGCACGACCGTGCCGCTTGAGAAGCAGACGGTCCGCTTCATCGACAACTTCTCCGCGGGGACCCGTGGCGCTACCTCGGCCGAGTACTTCCTCGAGGCCGGCTACGCCGTCATCTTCCTGCACCGCCAGTTCTCCCTGCAGCCCTACTCGCGCCACTACTCCCACGCCACCGACTGCTTCCTCGACTTCCTGGCCGAGGGCGACGACGGCACCGTCGTCGCGAACCCGGAACACCAGGAGCGCATGCGCGCCGTGCTGCGCAAGTACACGGCCGCCAAGCGCAACAACATGCTTCTGATGCTGCCCTTCACGACCATCACCGACTACCTCTTTGAGCTGCGTGCCATCGCCGGGCTCCTGAGACCCTTGGGCCCCTCGGCGCTGCTCTACCTCGCCGCCGCCGTCTCGGACTTCTTCCTCCCCCAGGACCGCATGGCCGAGCACAAGATCCAGTCCACCAACGCCACCGAATCGTTCGGTTCGGGGACCCCGGCAGCAGCGGCAGCGCCGGTCAAGGGCAACGGCAACGGCAACGGCAACGGTGCCAGCCCAGAAGAGGAGGAGACTTTTGACAACTTCGACTCCTCCCCCAAGGTCCCCCGCTCCAAGCGCCTGATAGTGGACCTCGACCCCGTGCCCAAGTTCCTCCAGAACCTCGTCGACGGCTGGGCGCCGCAGGGCATGGTCGTCAGCTTCAAGCTCGAGACGGACCCGGCCATCCTCGTGCACAAGGCCAAGTACTCGCTCGAGCGGTACCAGCACCACCTCGTCATCGGCAACCTGCTGTCCACGCGCAAGTGGGAGGTCGTGTTCGTCGCCCCGGGGCAGGCCGACCGGTGGGTCCGCGTGCCGAGCGCCCAGCGCAAGTGCCCCGCCGGCGACGGTTCCGAGGCGCGGGAGGAGGACAAGCCGCTTGACCCGAGCGCGCTGCCGGACGGCGAACCGGAGGTGGAGATCGAGAGCTTGATCATCCCCGCCGTGCAGGATCTGCATTCGCAGCACATTCAGTCGCTGCAGAAGTGACATTTCAGTTGAACGGGAGACGTTGTGTTTTTTTTCTTTCTCTTCTCTGACAGACTTTGGCGAGCGTCACGTAGCTAAACGGCATAGCGCGCATACATGGTAATCAAAGTATGAGATACATCTGTTTTGTCCTTCCAAGGGCCTCCGAACCCATTCGCTGTGCGATGCTTTAACATAAAACATGACCTTCTTTTTTATTTATGCACAGTCCGCGCATCCCTTATTTAGACGGCGACAAGCGCCACGCCCTCATGGGAAGCGACTGCAGATGCAGGACTCTAGGGCGAATGTAAAGCATAAATGTGACGACGCCGAAAATGACGCAGATGATGTTGACAAGGTAGTATCCGTCGCGCACCATGTCGCAAGTACCACCGCCGGCGACGCACCTCTCCTTTTCAGGCTGCAGGGAGCATGAGAAGGGCTCGGTGATGACTGGACCCTTGAGGGCGCCCAGATCCGCGGGATTGCCGGGATGGCAGGTTGCGACGGTGAAGTAATCGACGAGCCGCAGGACGAAGAAGCGCGGGAAGGTACCGCCAAGGTTACAGACACTGGTGACGTGTTAGTATAGACACTGTAGCAGAGGGCAAAAGTTGACCCACGTGGCAAGGAGAGTCATGTAGGTGCCGCCGATGACGGGGTCTGCGATTCTAGCGTGGAAAGCCGAGACGGCAACGAACATGACCGTGTTGGTGAAAGTCGAGAAGACATGCTCGCCGATGACCACCAGCATGTACCACGAGGTGACGCCGCCAGCCGGGAAAATGGTGACGGTAAACTGGGCGACAAGAGCAGCAACAAGACGGCCCACGAACCCCCAGCACCAAAGACGCATGGGTGTATATTCTTGCGACCACTTGCCGGCGTAGTATCCGAGCGCGATTTCGAAAGGGAAGTCGATGAGAACCGTCAAGGCCATGTTCTCCTGACCGAAGCCCTTGTCGATGAGCTTGAGGTTCGTGACAGCATCGTTGGCCTGGAAACCGATCTTGGCAATGAGATGGACGACGATGATGGTCTGGATGTTCTTCAACTTGAGGACACCCCACATGATCTTGTACACATCCCAAATGCCATCCTCGTTCTTGGTCTTCTCCTCGCGCTTGAAGAGAGACAGCCCGATGGTGATGGCAATGTAGGCCCAGCCCCAGAAAGTAAGATATCCACCAAGAGACATCAGCCCGTGGTCCAAAGGAGAGCTGCGGAAGTAGCGGTTCGCGAAGTCCTTGGAGTTGAATGCCAAGAAGACTGTGTAAGACAAGAAGTGACCGGCAGTGAGACCCACAGTCTGCGCGGTAGACGCGTAGGAAACGTTTCCGGGTGTCAGGAGGGTCAAGGCCCAGCCGTCCACAGCAATATCCTGGGTGGCGCACATGAAAACTAAGAAGAACCACCACCCGGTGAAGTTCCACACGGTAGGGCCGCCGGGCTTGCCGGTGTTGGCCATCATATTTTCCACTGTCGACCCGAGCCACAACATACCCAACCCGGAGAGCAGCTGGATGGGAAGAATCCAGCTCTTTCTGCGCCCGACCTTGGGACTCCAGACTGCATCCACGATAGGACTCCAGAGGAGCTTCAACGAGTACGGATATGAGGCCAGACTGAAAATTCCAATCTCGCTGTACGACATGTGGTCCTTCATGAGGAAGGGCACGGAGCCGCCCGCCAAACCCATGGGCACGCCCTGCAGAAAGTACAGAAGCACCAACAGGAGGAAGTTCCTCTGGTCTTGTACGGGGAGCTCGAAGAAGCCATGGTTATTAGCGACGGGGGTCTTGGGGACGGGATCGTCTAGGGTGAAGGATTCGCGCGACATGAGGTTCGCGGTAACTGTGTCGGAGCTGGGAGCCGTGGTCTTGCCCCGGTATTCAACGTTGTTCTGGTTCATCGTGCCGTGGGCGTGACCATTCGTGCGGTCCGTATCTACAGCTAAATCGGCCAAAGCTTTTCGCTTCACGGATTTGTTTCGGCGTGTTCGGACGCTCATTTGGGGCTTGGTTTGCAACGGACGGCGTTGGATCGAGTTTTACGTCGCAGCTGTCTCGTAGCAGAAAGTGGAGGATTCGGCCGCAGGTAGCAGTTTTAAAAACGCAAGAACATGGAATGCGAGACTTGATGCGACAAGTTGGGTGTCGTGAGAAAGTCGAGTTTCTTTGTCCAGAGAGGGAGGACAAGATAAGGTAAGGTCGAGGGCGGGGTGGAGAAGCGTCCGTGGGAGTCAAGGCGGGACTGTCTTAAACAAAAAAAGTCTTAAGCCAATGAATGACAGGCAAACTGACGCTAGGCGTAGCCTGGCCTTATGTGTGATTGTGCTGGTTGAAGGAAGGACGGGAGAAGAGCGATGCTCATGGGACGAGTGGAAGCGCAACCGTGGCCTTTGGCACTTTTTTGGGAAACGCCAGTGGCAAAGAGGGAATGAAATGTGACCGATTGGTAACTGCGGGGGTCCAAAAGAGAAAATTACGGTAGGTAAGGAGGAGTAAGAATAAAGTCTGGGACCGGGTCCAAAGTGTACCGAAAGAAGGCGAATCTTACCACAGCACCTCAAGACAACAAGAGTGTTATTTCTTGAATGCGACGATACTTCGAAGGCGGCGAAGGAAACGGAGAAGAAGATGCAGCGAAGCTTACCCAGGCCCAGACGAGCTCCACTCTAGCAATGGAAGCCACCCGGAGAAGCTGCCTGAGACCCCTGGCGCCATACCTCATTTGGACGTCCGGGAAGCGATAAGATGATAATAATAACAAAGATTAGATAAGCTTCCCCGCGAGCGTCGCATTTGGATTGTTGACTGGTAGTGACCAATGTCAACTACTTCACCAAAGACGCGTCAACCGCGTCGAGCACCTGGATCACGTCATCGCAGGCCACGACCATCATTTGGTCTCCATCACATCGCTGCGGCCTTACTTCCCAGTCTCACACTGGATGCACCATGTCAACCGAGCCGCAGGACGCTGCCGCCGAGGCCCTCACCCAAGAGATCAATGACCTCCGAGCCAAAGGTAGGCGATCAAGCCATTCAAACTCCTAGCAGCTGCTGATTGCTGTTGCGGCCAGCTGCCTCTTTGAAAAAGGAGTTGAAAATTCAAGCCACGGCTCTCCTCTCCTCCGAGTCGACGCGGGCCATTCTGCAGGACGACAAGCAGAAACACGGCACCCTCGCGCTTCCTTCCGAGTCGAACCCGACCCGCGACCAAGTCCTCCTCCGAGCCAAGGCCCAAGACGCACACGATCAGCAATGTCTCTACCGATCCTGCGCGACAGTCACGACCTTCAAGGTCCAAGATCCCGATCCCAATGCCGTTGATCGTGGCCACGTCCTGGGCATTCGCATCGAAGTCATGTCAGACGCCAAGTTCCGCAGGCCATACTATGTCATGCTCAACCGGCCATACAAGGAGTCCCGGAACCTGCGAGTCCACCGGCACACCGTCCCTCCGTGTATTCCACTAACAGCGCTTGCTGCACGCCATCTTCCAGCACCAAAGCCGGCTGATGACGAAGGGCAGAAAACTCAGGACCTGTCTCGTTTTGTCCGGTCATTGAGAAGGGAGATTGTGAGGTTCCATAACCGGACCGCCGTTATCGGTGATCTGCAGAAGGCAGCTGGTTTGCGTGGCAGCAACATTGCAGATGAAGACTCGGGGCAGGCGGTCACCAGCATTGCAGCCGCCGATATTGAAGCCAAGCAGATCAGCATCGAATGGGCTGATGGCAGGGCAGGCAGGCTGGTCATGAGCGAAGATGGGCAGATCCAAAAGATTGTTGTGCTTGGCCCAGCAGGACGCGATCGAGAAGTCACGGGAGACATTCTTGGCGACAGTCGTCGTGTCGAGGACGTCGCACAGCGGCTGGCAAGCACTTGAGGCGACAATGGAAGCAGACAACGACAGGTTCCGAAGTGTGCCGCTCATTTTGCAAGCCAAACGACGTACACCTTCTTCTTATCCACTGGATCGTCCACTGGGTTGTGGTATTACCCAATGGCTAGTTTTATGAAGGCAACCGGGGCATTCTCAAGTCACAGCATATCGACTGGAAACTGGATAACCCCCGGATCCTGGTGAAAAATAAGCCGGTTCGAGGAAGTTGTCAAGCCTACTCCGGCAACTCCGGCCTTTGAGAATGGTTCTATGAGTCGAGTTTCCGGAGTAGCAACCGGTCTCAAACACTCGAAAGCTTCCGCCACCAAAAGTTTTGCACATATCGGATGAGGCTGTGCTGTCGGGTCCCAGCACCGGAGGTCGTTGCCTGAGGCCCTCCAGCTCGTATATGGGGAGATCAGAGGCATGCGCAACTTGGTCTTGACGCAAAAACAAAGGAGCGCATTGCACTCAATCTACGGCATCGTGCGGACGGGAACCCGATTTAGTCACTCGATTGGAGTGGTCTACAACTAGAATGTCTTAGAAAAGGTTAGCCGACGAGGGATCAATGCGGGCCGGATGAGTGATCGGTCTGCGCTAGGGGTTCCGCAGAATCTGTACATCTGCCATTGATTCTCAGTTGAGATACGGCACAACCAGAACCGTACCGTGCTTGGAACCCACTACGCCAAGGGCAATCGGTGAGCTTGCTTGTGGGGCCAAGCACAGCGGCATCGCCTCTGAAGCCAGCTCATTTAAGAAGGCAGTCACACGTGGATAAGGAATCACAGGGGTTGTCTCGAGACCACGGGTTGACGGACGCAAAGTATCCAAAATATTGAAGTAAAAAGGAAAAAGACATAATCCCTTGTATTAGCCTTAACTAATAAAGTAGGCTTTTCTGGAATCCAGAGTCATATTCCCCCTTCGCCCAAGTTTGCGAAGCCCGAGGAACCCACCCTACGCCGTCTGAATGAAATCCCGAAACCGTTCATTGGAACCAGTCATTACCATAAAAAGTCGACGTTGGATCCACAAGCCACCGTCGTCATGTACATATATATTCTGCCCGAAAACCCGTTCCTGGGGTATCGTTTCGGCGGCCTCAGTCCAGTAAACACATGAAAAGGGCACAAAACAAAAAAACAAAAAGGCAAAGAGAGTCTGCAATCGCCGGTATTGCTCTCAGACGAAGGCCGCGACAGCGACGACGGCGGCGATGACGGCCCCGCCCGCGCGCTGGGCGTTGTAAACAGCGCCCGCAGTAAAGATGGCGCGGCTCGTGGTCGCGGTGGCGTTGGGCCTGGTGATGGTGCCGATCTCGGGAATGGTGGTCGTGACGGGAAGCGGGACAACAGGCGGGTTCGACGGCGCTGGTGGGACAACGGGAGCCGGAGGGACAACGGGAGGGCTAGGAGAGACGGCAGGCGGGATAGGGGCCGAAGGCAAGGGCTCGGGAGGGGGAGGAGGGGGCGGGGCGGACTCCGCAGGTGGCGGGGCGGACTCCGCAGGTGGCGGGGCGGACTCCGCAGGTGGCGGAGACGGCGCAGAAGGCGCTGGCGGCGCAGGAGGAGGGGCAATGGGCACTGCAGGTGGCGCAGGAGGAGCTGCAGGTGGCGCCGGAGGAGCTGCAGGTGGCGCCGGAGGAGCTGCAGGTGGCGCCGGAGGAGCAGCGGATGGTGCCGGAGGAGCAGCAGGTGGCGCCGGAGAAGCGGGGATTGGCACGACGGGGACAGGGCAGATCGTTGTGATGGCAGAGACGGTGACAGTCGTGTAATGGGCGCCTCCGCCGTTGCCAGGGCAGTTGGTGACGGTGGGTGCACAGCTGATGACAGTGGAGAAGGCAGTTTTGGTAATGGTCGAGGTCGTCCACATCCAGGTGGTGGGGGCAGGCTGCTCTGGCTGGGGCGATTGAGGGGGTTGAGGTTGAGGAGGTTGATCGGGATGCTTGGGCTTGTCATGATCAGGCATACCCTTGTCGGGCTTATTGCATTTGTCACAAGGCTGATCGGGCATGCCTTTGTCGGGCATGTCTTTGCCAGGCTTGTCGCATTTGTCGCAAGGCTGATCAGGCATGCCTTTGTCGGGCATGTCTTTGCCAGGCTTATCGCATTTGTCGCAAGGCTGATCAGGCATGCCTTTGTCGGGCATGTCTTTGCCAGGCATGCCTTTGTCGGGCATGTCTTTGCCAGGCTTGTCGCATTTGTCGCAAGGCTGATCGGGCATATCTTACCGGGCATGCCTTTGTCAGGCATGTCTTTCCCAGGCATGTCTTTCCCAGGCTTGTCGCACTTGTCGCAAGGCTGATCGGGCATATCTTTACTGGGCATGCCTTTGTCAGGCATGTCTTTCCCAGGCATGTCTTTCCCAGGCTTGTCGCACTTGTCGCACGACTGATCAGGCTTGTCGCTGTCCTTGGGCTTGCCCGGGTGTACCCAGTGCCAGCCGTTGTCCTTGTCGTTGTCACAGTCGTCAATGTAGACGTTCGGGTGCGGCGGGTGCCAGACGGAGATGCAGTCCGATGGCGGGCCCTTTGAGGGGCCGAAGGTCTTGACGTTGAAGTCGGAGTCGCCGTTGGCCATGCCCAGGGGCTCGATGCCGGGAGGGTAGCTGAACTTGCCGTCCCATGTTGCAGAGACGACGGCCGTCAGGCCGAGGATTGCGATGGCGGAGCAACGCATTGTGTTTGGTTGGGCTGGTGGCCCTCTCTCTCGAATAGGTGAAAGAATGTGATGAGTTGGGATGGAAGCGAGGGGAGATAGCGAACGTTGAACGAGGGGGGGTGGGGTCCAATGTACTAGCGAATGTGATGGTATCAGAGATACTGAAGAACAAAAGGAGAGAAGAGAGGCGTTGCCCGGATGACGGCTGCCCTTTTCAACATTTTCCATTGCCCGAAGCTACACGGGGGAGGGGGGGGGGAGGACATTGCGATGGTGAGGGCCAGGGTAGGGTGGCTAGACCCAAACTCCCGAATAGGCTCGTGGAGTTTCTCGTCGAATCGCCAGACCGACTTAGTCTCACTTGCTATCATGCCATCCCGTCTCCGAGAAAAGCCCTTCTCTGGCCTATGAGCTTGGAAGAACAACACACTTTGCAGGGGAGGGCTCCGTCGCCCCATCACACGTCCCCATGACCGTGTTATGTGTAATTCGTCCGTGGGCTTTTTCGTCGATCAGGGGCGTGATGGCTTGGATGACCTAGCTCGGACGGAGTTTGACCAAAATTACCTAGGGTTCGAATTCGGACGACAGGTTGCAGATACGGGAGAGGCAAGCCGGGGGGGGCGCCCATGTCTCTGATCTCCTTTGGGAAGCTTTGGGAAGGAGAACAGAAAGGCATTGGTCTTGACATGGGCATATTGCACACCGTAGATGGGAGCACCCTCCCGGTTAGAACATTCTGATACAGGAACGGGGCAGTTGGAGGATAAGATCATCCTCCATCCCTGTGCAGAGCCAAAAGAACTCCAGATCTTCGTCCAAGAGACAGAGACATGGGGCTGAAGTCGAATAACGGAAGGGGGGGAGCCTCGACAATGTCACCCTCCTCCGACAACAAGGAGGCGCGCAGCCCGACTCGAGCACATTCAACGGCGGGGGACCCCTGCAAGTCCGGCGCTAATTGTTGTTGAGCTTAAAGAGACATCGACCACGGGTTGGGCTGACCCCTCCAATGGTGAGGCAACACAGCCGCACTCTTGAAACACCATGGGTCCCTCACCCATGAAGACGCTTGATCACTGAGGTCAAGCGACAGGCACGCACAAGTTGGATGCAACTTTTAGTATGGCGAACTCTGAGGTCCGTCCTATGGAGCCACGGAGCCAAGTGCTCGTTCACTGGGTGGTGGGGGGTACTTGTGTGCACGGCAGCATGATGTCAATGATGAAATGTGACGGAATCTGGAGGTGTTTTCTCTTCGCGGTGAAATTCTCGCGTCTCTGACCGAAGGCCGGCGGTGGTCCGATTGTTTGGCTCTGTGCACTCAACCCCGTCACCGAAATACCCATGGCGACGAGTGGTTGGCCAGCTTTTTGGTAATGTTCTTTCCATGCAGTTCCCTCCTTTATGCAGTGGGCTCGCCGAGGAGCAATCGATCTTGAACTGAACGGGCAGACATGACTTGTTCCCGCATGATGTCGCCGCCGCCGTCGCCGCCGCCCCCCACCCCCCTGGCTACGAAACAGCTTCATTCCCCTGTTCGTGTCCGGATAGACCAAACGACGACGGTACAGTTATGAGACAGAGTTCTATCCTTAATTCCCTGCCGTGCCGTTGTGCAAGCAAGCCGCACGGCAAGAACTCGCGACTCGGCTTCGGTACCAACCAAGCCTCTCACCGGACCACTGCGAGGGAACCGGGTCCAGGTCCGGGTCTTAACTCTGCGCTAGAAGTAGCGAGGGATTTTCCCGATTTTCCCGGAAACTCATAGAGCCCGAGCGGTAACACTTCGTCATATCAATGCAATTTTGCTCTGCAAGAACATCGAGTAAGCATATAGTCCCCCCCCCGCCCACTCGGCATAGCCCAGCGGCACGGTAACTTACTGGAAACCACCAATGACCCACGCAGGCCCATGATGTGGAACCGGCGTTACTGTCGACGAGGGCTTGCTTGTCGGGTGGCCATTACGGTATGAAACCTTCAGCCGAAAAAGAAGAAGAAAAAAAGAAAAAGGCGTAGTAAACAGCCCTGGTCGTCTCGACGATCTCACCAGTCCAGAGGCTTCTTCGTCTGTGGCACGGCGGAGCTCGGAGCCCGTTCT
The DNA here is from genome assembly GCA_030867225.1 of Colletotrichum caudatum. NCBI lineage: Eukaryota > Fungi > Ascomycota > Sordariomycetes > Glomerellales > Glomerellaceae > Colletotrichum > Colletotrichum caudatum. Next base: position 23,086 of record MU846429.1, read on the forward strand.
GGGCTCGGCTGCCTCTCGTGCTCCTCCTGCGCATCGCCGATGGCGTCGAGGACGATGCCCCACCGCTCGACCTCGGCGTCCGCGACCTTTGCCCATTTCCGGATGAGGGGATGGGCGCGGGCCACGTCGGAGAAGAGGATCTCGTCGCCCGCGCGCTCGTCGACGTCGAACTTCCAGGTCCCATCGGCGTTCCAGAAGGCGGGCGTGAAGACGGAGTCCGTCCTTAGCTCCGTCTTGGCGTCGTCCGAGGCCTTGCGCGCGGCCTTGGCGACAGCCTCGTCCTGGCCGGCGGCCAGGGCGGCGGCGATGCCCTCCAGGACGCCGACGATCTGGCCGGCGAGCGACCCGATCTCGGCTCCCAGGCTGAAGCCCTCGTCGAAGCCCGCCTGGATGCTCTGCGCCTTGGCCACGGTGACGCCCTCGCGGTACCCGGCGGTGGTGTGTTCCGCCTGCAGTCTCGGAATGTCACCGGGGTGCGTCCCCGTGGGCGCATCTTGGGCCATGTTGGTTGGCGAGCCGGGCTCCGAACCCCAGACGTCGTCGAACATCTCTTGAGTCTCGGGCACGACAGTGACACCGGAGTCGGTATCCATGGCGCTGGTGAAGGGCTCAATCTCCGTATTGTCGATGGGCTGAAGATGCATGACGAATGACGGGGGTTGTTCTTTCTACAGCTGCTGCGCACTGCACTGTGATCTTGCGGGTGGTGGTTGATGAGTCTGAATGGCGAACTTGGTGGAAAAAATTAACAGATGATTTGCAATCAACTCCCCGCACGTCTCTCCCTCCCTCTCTCTCTCTCTCTCTTCCTCTCTCGCGATATGCGCACTGTGTGAAAAGCGTACTTCAGGTCCTCCCCCTGTACTGTTTAGAGATGTTTGCGCACAGTCCCCTCAGCCTTTATTCGGCCCGTCCCACGACGGCTTGCGGTGTCGACTTGGAAAGATCTCGCAATCTACGCTTGTTGTTCTCACGAACGGCCTTTGACGAAAATGAAGTACACTGGACTGCTTTATTCAATCTTGTAGTTATTCTCTAAGCTGGTCTATCTTCCTTCATCGATTCTACGCTCTACTCATTCTGCCTGACCCGTCACAGTAACATCAAGGTAGCTGGCTACGTCAACTTTCAAGTCAAGTGGTGGTATTTAAAGTTGGATATTTCCAAGTCGCTCAAACAAACACAAAGCCTTTCTTTCCATCTTGCCCCGCCCGGTCGCCTCTCACGCCGTGTCCAGGACGACCACCTCGGCCTCGGCCTCGCCGACGCTCTCGACCTTCAGCCTGTCCCCGGCGTTGACGGCGTCGACGAACGCGCCGTCTCCCTCGGACAAGACGGCGTCGTCGCGGCCGTCGATCCTGACCTTTGCCTTGCCGCCCTTGGTGGCCGGCAGGTGGACGAAGACCTTGCGCTTCGTCTGCTGCGTGACCTTGGCGCCGACGTTCCACTCAAAGACCTTGCCGGGCTCGATGATGCCCGCGCCCATGACGAAGTCGGCGTGGATGGGGATGGTGTCGGGGATCGCCGGCTCCGCGGCCTTCTCCTCCGCCGCCGTGGCGTCGGGTCCGGCCTTGAGCGGGGAGAGGATCTTGACGAAGCCCTTGCGCTTGTCGTCCTCGGGAAAGTGCCGGGTGTGGTAGGTGGGCGGCAGGCCGCGCTTCCACGGTATGGCCCAGATCTGGAGGAAGTGCACCGTGTCCTTGTTGTGCTCGTTCATCTCCGAGTGCGCGATGCCCGTGCCGCCGGTGGTGAACTGGACGTCGCCGCAGTGCATGCGGTAGAACTTGTCGCTCTGGTCGCCCTCGGCGCCCTTCTGCAGCATGGAGTCGCGATGCGTCAGCTCGCCCGAGAGGATGTAGCTGAAGATCTCAAAGTCGCGGTGGGGGTGCGTGGGGAAGCCCGAGTTGGCCTTGACGCGGTCCTCGTTGAGCACGCGGAGCGCGCCAAAGCTGTTGAAGCGCGGGTCGTACCAGTTGGCGAACGAGAAGCTGTGGTAGGTGTTGAGCCATCCGTGGTCCGCATGGCCGCGAGCGCTGCTCCGGTGCGGCGTGATCTTTGCGTGGTGGAGAGTCTTGGACATTGTGTTCTTGAGCATGAGAGGAGCGGAAGAATCCGGGACTATGGCTGGAGCTGCGGTGTTCGCGGTAGATGTTGTGCTGGGGCTGGTAAGTGAAGAGGTGATGTCTGCGAAGAAGCTCTTTAACTGTGTGTTGAAGACGATGATGGAAACGAAGACAGCGAAAATCGCAGTGAGGGTTACGATGCGAGGCATATATACTTGAGACTTGAGGCCTCTAACACGATGGATAGATGCTAGGATGATGGGGAATCAGCGTGAATCCGGTCTGTGATTGTTGTTCAGCATTTGCAAATCCCCTATGGACGCTTATATGTTGTGTCCTGGCGCAGCAGACTACTGTAAGAGTCTTACACATACACCCAGTGAAGCTGTCTAAGCCGTTACCTAACTAAGGTGGGGGCGTCGCCGCAGAGGACCGGCTGATTTTTCACCAACTGCGCTGCTCTGGGACTGGATTATTCATGCTGACAGGTATGGATACTTGGTTGGGAATGATTACAGTCTGTTGCGCTGGCAGCCTTCGAAACCTAACTTTCGGTCCGTGCGCTGCGGCTATATACGTGCGACCTGATGAAAACCCTGCCTTTTTTAGCTAGTAAATTTATAAATCTGTATTTTTAAATATTTAATAGTTACTAATTTAATATTTAATATCGTCCTATAAAAGTAAGGTTATTTAAAGTGTAAATACGTTACCTAAGTATAAATACGTTACCTTAAGAAACAGCTAAAAGTAAAGGAGGTTATATAAGGCCTTATTAGTCCTCTAGTAACGCTAACCAAAA
>MU846430.1:0-25924 GCA_030867225.1 Colletotrichum caudatum
TAGCGTACAGTTTCGTTGATCCATGATGAGAGCTACGGGTAAAGACATAGCATCATAAACTTTAAGGTTCCGTGATCAATCGGGATAGCCACCCCATTCCCCATCCCAAGAAGCCACCTTCGCTATCCTTGGACCCCGTCATTCTATTTTCTTCCTTGTCTTTGAGAAATACTGAGATGTGTCTCCCAACGGTAGTTCCACCACCGCGTCCTTCAGTAATAGGTGAAAGGTTAGATACCTAGAAATGTTAGCCGTACTGTTGCCTGAGAGTGTCTATGTGTCTCACCATCCAATAAGTCCCGCAAGAAAGGCGAAGACGCCGCCAGTCTTCTTTAATCCAACCGAGGCAGTATGGTTGCCATCTGCTGCAGCAAAGTAACTTGCAGCAACGGTCATGAAGGCGAGTTCTACGAAGATGAATATCAAGATATAAACGACGTTCGTGGGGAGAGATGCGACCAGATATGCGAGAACGAAGACACTCCAGACTGTTAAAAAGCCATATAGTCAGTCCTGCCCGGAAATTTGTGCATTTCAGTGCTCACTGATCATGAAAAGCCCTAATGCATTGTTGAGCTGCTGAACATCATCGCCATATGCAGCAGCCACCCCGAACGAGGGGGTCAAGATGGCTCCGTAACCCGCGTAGAATAGTCCTGCCATATGCGCAAATAATGAGTCAAAAACACAGAATTGTTTCGAAGTATCAACATACCAAACGCGCTAAAAACACTGTAGCCGAAGCCATTTCCAGCAGCAAGCTCCCATTGAGCGGAAATCAGGAGCCCAAATGCGGCGAGGAAGAAGAAATTGGCAATGTAGACATTAGTAGTGGTAACTCCCCGCCATTCCATCAAGCTAAGCGAAAGCGTGGTCAAGGTCGTCGAGAAAGCACCGATGGGTAGCGAAGTCTGTGAGACCGGATGTCAGAAACCTATACATCTGGAGGCGTTGAAGCAGGTATTCTCGCCGAATAATAAAACTTACTGCTGCGGTGGGAAGTGGCCTCGGTGCGGGAAACCGAGACACATTCATTTGAACCGCTTCGGATCTTTCTACAGTCGACTCGGGCCTCATGGGCTCGATTCCTTTCTCATTTGCCCCATTTTGGGCTGAATTGTAGGGAGACATTGTGAATGACTAGTTTTCGTCGAGGAAGAAGTCGCGCATGCAGCCCATGGAACAACAGCGAGATGGAGAAGGGGAAGTCAAACGTTTTGTGACACCTCAGAACGGCTGGAAGAGTTAATAGGACAAGCAGAAGTGTGGCTGGTATTGACAGTGGTCTTCTAATGCAACAATTCTCCAGAGTTTGGTTATGTCCCTTTCACACGGAAAAGCACAAATCCCGGGGAAGCTCAATGCTCACACAGTCGCCATCTATTAGTTAGCGGAACCGAGCATCAGAATAAAGTTTGCAGATCTTGTAGGAACCAGACATCGCGCCATTCTTAGAGAAATAGAGTGATGAGGTAGTGTCGATTCCAAACCTCTCTCTACCGTCCATGAATCATCTTGACTCTTTTTTTCTATCCTCGAGGATCTTGACGGGATTGGAAGAGGGGTCGGCTGGGGAGGAGGTGGGGTAGTTGGAATAAACGAAGAAACCGGAACTCTCGCTTGGTCTATCGATCGTGCGATCTTCGCCCCCCAATCAGTTGCGAATTCTCAAGCTCGCCATTGCGTCCATGATGATGTGATTGCCTCAGACCGAGATTGTTCAAGAGGAGCAACTGTGTTAATCGGCTTCGCATCTGCCGTTATGCACCGTTACATTCAGTGGCTACGGTAAAACTTACCCCTCTCAACTTTGAACTACATCTGCCGTTGCAGTCCAAGATCACGTCATAGCTTGATATCCGGTCAGTGATGCAGCTCCTCCAACTGAGCCTTCCTGTGGGGTGTCGATCGCCTAGTCTTCAATGATGGCAGAAGTCACTCGAAGTCAAATAAATGAGCAAGCTCGCCATACTGGAACCTGGTCATCTCATAATATTGATGTCAGATGTCTGAACACCTCAGTCTGGCTATTGCGCAGCAGACTGTTTTCGATCCCCAAGATCTGGATTATTCTTCAGTTCGAGTCCTGTCTTCGACATTACTATAATTGGTCGCTGGAGCGAATTGTCTCGGGAACTCATAGGTTTTCACGCACCTATTATCGGTATTCTACTCTTTGACTGGTTGTTCGTCATTTGCCAGGATGTCGGCTCAACCACACGCCCTCAATACCGAAGCTGATAGATTACTCTTCGCGTATGTTTACCTTCTGAAAAATATCGTATACCTATCACTGACTTTTCATAAGTTACTGGGTACCGAATGTTTCAGGAGGACTGATCATCAGCAAAATTCCTCAGAAGACCAACTGGGATCTAGAGAGTAATGTCAGGTACGCCAAGGCGGCGGAGAAGGCTGGCATTGAATACGGCCTGACCCAAATTCGATTCACTTCTGGGTATGGTGCCGCCAACCAGCATGAATCCGTATCGTTCTCCCAGGCAATTTTACAGGCCACAGACACTATCAAAGTCATTGCCGCCATCCTTCCCGGGCCCTGGAACCCAACAACGGTGGCAAAGCAGATTGCTAGCATCGACCACTACAGCAAAGGCCGCATCGCCGTGAATATTGTCAGTGGCTGGTTCAAGGGCGAGTTTACAGCCATCGGTGAATGGTGGCTAGAGCATGCCGAGCGCTACCGTCGCAGCAATGAGTTTATCCGCTGTCTCAAGGGCATCTGGACCGCACCGGATGACACTGGATTCACATTCGGCGGTGACTTCTACCGCTACCGGAACTACGTGCTCAACCCGAAGCCAATACAGAAGCCGCACCCGGAGATCTTCCAGGGCGGCAACAGTGAAGACGCTCGAAACAATGGTGCCGAGGTTAGTGACTGGTACTTCATGAACGGCAATGACCTCGACGGGTTCCGCGCCCAGATAGAGGATGTTAAGGCTCGCGCCGCCAAGGTCGGTCGCGAGAACGAGGTACGCTTCGCCGTCAACGGCTTCGTCATTGTCCGCGAGACCGAGGAGGAAGCCGTCCGGGTGCTGCAAGAGATCCAGGGCAAGGCCGATAAAGAAGCTGTCAACGCCTTCCGCGAGTCTGTTCAGCAGGCCGGGGCCAGCACCTCCAACAAGAAAGGTATGTGGGCCGACAGCAAGTTTGATGACCTCGTGCAGTACAACGATGGCTTCAAGACAAAGCTCATTGGAACGAAGGAGCAGGTTGCCGAGCGTTTGGTTCTGTTGAAGAGTCTCGGGGTTCACCTTGTTTTGACAGCTTTCTTGCACTATGATGAAGAGATTGAACAGTTCGGAAGGCATGTTCTACCCCTCGTCAGACAATACGAAAAGGAGGGTCGGGGAAAGGACGTCAACTTCGAAATCGAGCGGACCGGGAATGTTTACAAGAAGAAGCAGTGAACAAATACTACCAATGCATTGATTGGATATTCAAAACTTCTCATTCCAATGGATTCTGTTCAAAAACAAGGCGCTAATAGATCATTAAGTGAGCGTTTGTCCACTTTGTCCCACTTCTCTCGAACCCCCCGACCCTAGACTTGCAAGATTTCCCGCGCGTTGTTGTATCCATCCAGAACCTGTTTTGCCCTTTCCGAACTTCTGATTCTGAATTGCATGGGGAAAGGCAGCGGCTCAAGAATGACATTCGAGTTCGTCGCTTGGGTATCGAAAGTCACGTCCTCTCCAGTAGCCGGGCACTTCTTCAGCCCCATATCGAATGCCCAACACACGCTCGCTCCCGCGATAAACAGTTCATCATCAACCAGGGTCTGGCCCAGACAGGCCCGGCGACCCCATCCAAACGTGTGCATACCCACGCCCTCTCGGAAATTGGGATAGCGGGTGAGGGGTTCCTGATACGTGGGAAAGCTCGGGTCTAGGTAGCGATCCGGCCGGTAGTTCTCGTGGTCGGGGTACATTTTGGGGTCTCGGTTGATGTTCCTGCGAAGTTGATGTCAGCAATGATGGGTCAAAGTCCAGGAAGGGGGATGGAATACCATTCGCACGCAAGGATGATGGTTCCTTTCTCAATCCGGACACCTTGGTACTCAGAATCATTCTCGCACTGGTGAGGAACCCCTTTAAAAGTCTGTCAGCTCTCAGGTCTTGACGTCGAACCATTCTTTGCTGTCAGTCTGACTTACCCAGAGGGACTCCAGACCTCCATCGAAGAGTCTCCTTCAAGCAGGCCCTCACGGTCGGCAGCTCGGCAAAATCATCCCGTGTTGGCATCCTGTCGCCGCAGACCCTGTCGATCTCATCTTGACACTTCTTCAGCCACTCGGGGTGAAGGGCCATGCACATCAGGAAAAACTGCATGGGCCCAGAGATGGTCACCACTCCCACAAGACACTGGAAACCGAGCATGCAGGCGGAAAAGTCCTCCTCTTTCTCATCTTGCTCCAGCGTGCTGTTGCCACCGGCTTTCAACTGCTCAAAGTACCTGTATGCCCAAGTGTCCACGGCCAAGTCGCCTTTTCGAAACCTTGCCTTGGCAAGACGGAACGATTGCAACCACCACGCACGCTGGTTCTTGACTCTATTAGCTTCGAATTTGCGCCACGGGTTGTAGCGTACAAAGTCTGCGAGATGCCATAGCGGCGTTATGGTGTTTACAACGGGGCCTGAAACCGACATTTGCGTCAGTGTCTCAATGGCGCTGTCTCCGTACGCCTTCCCCTGCGTGGAATCATCCCAGGAAAGGCGGCTCATAACGCGGCCCGTCATCTCACGGGTGTTGCTATGAAACTTGTCAGGGTCCAACAGAAGAGTCACTAGCCACCGTTTGACCTCGTTATCGATATGCCCGTAAAAGTGTTGCTGGTGGGCGGCTGCCATGGCAGCGTGAACCCATTTACGCTGATATTTCCATGTGTCTGCACAAGGAATTATGTGTAAGTGTCAGGAATCACTTCCTAGCCGTTTCTTTTTTCTATCCAAGTTACAAAAACACTTACCGTTACGATCCATCAATGCAGAATACGTAGGCCCCAGCTTGTGGTCGATAAGAGCTCTAATTTGAGGTCGGCCCGCGAAGTTGTTCCCATCTTTGATCAGGACCTCTTGCGCCATCTTCTCATCTGAGATGATGATAAACTTCTGGCCAAGCATGCTCGTCTGGTAAATTGATCCGAATTCGTCCGCCCACTCCTTGAACTTGAGCCACAGACTGGTTTCGGGCAAGTCATGGACACGGCCTACAATTGGAAACTGTTTGGGGCCGGGGAACTTAGTGTCCTTACGTGCCTTGACGTCGTCATGCCTGCTGCCTGCCCATCGTGAGAAGCGGCGGAAAGAGGAAAATAGCAAGCCCGGCACGACTAGAATGCCGAGGTAGAGCAAAAGAGAAGAAGAACTCTCCATATCCGAAAGCATTGGTGGGGGAGAGGCGCGAAAAAGCAGCAGAATACTTGTTCTGGATGCTCAGATAGCGGCTATAGCAGAGAAACGATGGGGGTTTGAAGGCCATATATGTATGTCTCAATCACCCACAATATCACATGCAGGACTTGCAGGCATATATTAGTCGCCTGCCGGGGTCTGGCTATTCGAATCCGCTCTGGGCCCAGCGCATAGCCACCCAGTAAGTCGAGAGGAAGAAGAGGATTGCATCTGCACTAGCCAACAACAGTATCCAATCTAACGGTCACAGGATCCAGCCCCCACCAAGTATCGAGCGTGCCAACAAGCGGGCCGACTTCAACGGCATCCTGACACCCCGAGCCTACTTCTGCTATGGCCTAGTTTTTCGTCTCTCATAGAGGCTGGAATAGAAGTGGGCTGAAGGATGCAGCACATGAAGCGCCTACTTTGATATTGCTCAAGCTTTATTATTGCAAACTCCTGGGATGTTTTCAAGTTCATCGTTCTCGCTACCGGCTTCCCGGACTGAAGAAGTCGGCATACTGGACACTCAATTTAACAAGCCCCTCTCCGCTTCTTTTCGGGCTAACAGCAACGTATCAACAGAGCGCATCTGTTATCAACTCGGTCAACAAAAACCCTGGGAGAGGGCGGCACAGCGCAGATCGTCAGGATCGTGAGCAGGATCGTGGGCATGAATGGTGCCAGAACAAGGGCCACAAGGGCCACAAGGGCCACAATGCTTATCTAGCGCTACATCGTGGCTGACATCAAGGCTCACAACCTTACTTCTAAGTCCCGATTCGAGTACTTACTAGTCTCAGTCTGGTGCATGCAAGTAATAACAATCGCCAATGTCCCCACACCTCGCATGCCCTCAGCGGCCGTTGCGAAGCATGACTACAGCGCCACACTTTGGTTGAACTGACATTCGATAAAAAGCCAGAGAATCGAACACCAGCTTTCCACCCAGCTCATGTAAAGCTGGTGACAAGTTCTGACGTTGAAGGGCGTGGGTAAGTAATCTGCAGAATCAATCACGGGTGAAATAGAGGGGTCGGTGTACGCGCTATGAACATTGAAGGGCAGCACACCAGCTCGATGTGGCGGCGTTCCCAACTTGGTGACCTCCTCGTTGCCAGCTGCACTTTTCATGCAGTAAGATCCAGGATGTCACCGTAAGTGGATAAGATTGGCGGCCGTCAGATATTCCTAAGATGCTTCCGACCTGTTGTCTTACCCGTGCGGGGGGCCAAAAGGACACCTCGTTGGGACTAAGAACGGGCCGGGGGCGGTTGGTGTCTAGTTTCCCTCTACTAATAGGTAGTCTCTTGGGCTAATCCCGGGTAGATCGGGTGGCGGCAGGTGGGAATGTATGAAGCGTAGGCAGATGACGCCGAACCCCTGCGAGGTCGCACTACAGGACGAAGAATGAGTGTATCGGGAAATGTTTCCATGGATCTAGGGATCAGGTGGGAGGCCAGAAACAATTGGCTCCATAGTCCGACACCATGCGCTTAACGTGATTAAGTCATTTGTACAACTGGCGATTTAGACGTGACCTATACATCGAAAGTATCGTGAAATTGATCTCCATCGTGACATCCTCGCAGACCAAGAGCCCACTCTCAACCAACTTCTACTTCTAACCAAATGAGCGGCAAAAACAGAGTTTCATAGTAATTAGTTACTCAATCCATACAAAGCCGACGCGGAACCCTTCGATTCTCTTCTTCATTGTTGGTGTTGTATTCGGCCCTTCCTGTACAGGAGAAAATGCACTAGGGGTAACTAACTTTAGCACTGATAACACATTCTTCCAAACTTCCCAACCCTCCCGTCGTCACATATGTGCTAGTATCAGTCAACTGTACTAAGGATTTGAAACTTGGCCCAGTTAACGACCTGGAAAGAAATATTGTCACATAGTCTGGAATGTGTTTCTCTCTTCTCGCTTATTGATGGGTATCGAGCACAGGGCTATTCGTCTTTCCACGAATTAGAACATCAATAGGCTCTAGAGCACAAAAGAATGTTGTTACACACATCAACCGGTGCAACTACAACCGGGGGCTTTTACATCAAATTGCCAGGCCACTACTTTGCATGCCAGGTTTACCAATCTGTCGCAAGGTGATATAAGCCACAATTGCTGCTCGGCAATTGTGGATCCACTTTTGTCTACGACACAATCTTATGCAGGGAACTTGGCCGTACTTACCACTGAGCTTTATCAAAGCAAATCAAAGAAAGAAAAGCATACAATTGACCAACATAGCATTCACTGTAACAAGCCCAGCTCTCTTCGATTTTGTAGCCCGCATGACACCTTGGCGCAGCATACACTCTACCAGACGATTCTATAATCCCAGCCAGATCCGCGTCACGAATCGTTGAAGAGCGGCACCGGCTAATTGGGGTGCTTGTCCTTGATGTGCTATATCATCAATCAAAGTCAGCAAACGTACTCCGTTCCCTCTCAGGTAGATCTTCAAAACCATTTCAGAGGGGAAGGGGAAGAGGAAGCTAGAGGAAGGGGGAGGAAGAGGGAAGCTTACCCGAGTGCGTGTCCTCGAGGCTTTGTACGACTTTCCACAGCCTGCGAAAGGGCAATGATAGATGCGATCGCCGCCCCCGTCACGGCCACCGCGACCACGACCCCCACCTCGCTGGCCGCCAGCGCCGCCGCTGTCGTCCTTAGCATCACCGTTGCCGCTTTCCTCGCTATCTTCGTCACTGTCGTCACTGTCCTCACTGTCGTCTTCGTCATCGGCGTCCGGCATCTCGGCGTCCGACATCTCGGCGTCCTCTTCCTCTTTCTTCTCCGCCGCCGCCATTGCCTTTGCGATCTCGGTGCTCATCTTGGCGAGCGCGCCGAGCGCGGCGCACTCGAACTCATGCCAGCCGGCGGGCGAGTTGTTGTAGACTTCGACGAGCGCGTTGCGGATGAGGTCAGTGAGGGGCGCGTTCGAGGAGCCGGGTGAAGACATTCTGTTTCCGTAGTATGTTGTCGTCGGGCCTGTGACGATGTCAGATGCTGTTCGGATACTAAATACTGCGAGGTATCATATGAGATATGCTCTCCGTTGCTATTGTATAGGGACTGCGCTGATAAGAAAACATGGGACTGAACGGTCGAGTCTGGCATCTTGATTATGTAGTCTTCCGCTGCTTCCATCCCAGTAGCAGCAAGAATGGAGTTGTTCTCGCCAGTTCAATCACCACCAAAGGCTCGTAGCCATCAAAGAGTCTACAAAGGGAGTTTATTCCCTGGGCTGACGGAGGCTCGAGGGCAAGGATCGAATAATACAATGCAATAACGAAGAAAGACCCAACGGCAAAGGTTCGACAGCCGATGAAAGAACATTGTTTTTTGTTGTTTTGCCCTCTCTCGAAACTAACCATAGTACGCTTAAAACCCCAAGAAGACAGCGATACAAACTTGTTCATGATTAAAAGAAGCAAAGAAGTCTGAGCAGAAGTGCTCTCTCTCTTTACCACTTCGAAGTCTCAGGTGCGGCCGCCGCTGTAATTTCGCACAAGCAGTGTAAGCAGGGTGAGTATGCTGATTCTCTGGGAAGTATATGGTGGCTTAGGACAATCTGTTAGCAGGATAGGGGCCCAGTAAGTAGCCAGTAACCTTCTGCTATACGTATAAGCAAACACCTTACCCTACCAAATGAAAGGGCTAAGCGGCTCTCTATCATAGGATTATACAAATTGTAATACTCTTACCACGCTTTAGAATCTAGCTTCTTAGCCCTCTTATTATTGAAAGTGTTTAGGGCAGACGGGACTTGTGCGGTATGGTGACCTAGAAAGAAACACTATAACACACACAAGCAACACGAGATGCTTCCCCCGATCAACTTAAGAACTTACGTAAATCAAGAGGATCCCTCTCTTGATCGAAGCACTGGCTCAAGCAATCAGAAGAGTAAGACCTCCTAGGTTTCTTATGTTATTATAATCGACAGAAATCTTAGAAAGGCATCTCGCTTTGCTAAAACAAAAAGTGTGTGTTAAAAGTGAAGTGTAAGTGAAGCTGCCTCTGTCTTCCTGATCGGTCTCCTATCTCCCCTTGCCCAGGAACCCTTGGCAGAGGGATCCTGGGCTAGTATTAGGAGATAGACTACACGGGCGCCTTGTGCCACTTAGATGGACCTGACGGGCGTTAAATAATATCATCATCATCTTATCTCCCATTTTATCTGCCTTAAATAGAAAGACCGATCACCCTGCCCCGCTACATCGTTTGTTATAATTAATTGGTTAGTGAATCTATGTTATTACAACCCAACAAGTTGGTCTTTGGCCTGGTATCGTGTGTGTAGAGCTTCTGCCAGCAACGACCTTCACTTTGACCTGCCACCGAATTTGCTAGCGAACAGCATCTCTGTTGCACAATTTAACAGTTAATGGACGCGTGACGTTCTAGTTTCGAAACAAGATTTGATAATGCATGTTTGGGGCTTTTAATAAAAGACTTCCCTCCCTCTACGCCTAGCCAGACTAGATAAAATCGCCCTCAGCCACTCTGCTAAGAAACGCCGCAGATTCAATACCGTTTCCGTCGTTTCTCGACCGAATTGCTATCCGGCTTGCCGTCCTCCGAGACCTCCGCACCATCCCAATCCGACGAAACCGATGTCAACTTCGGATCATTGGCTTTAAGCTTGTGGCGGAAAACATGTGTCGTGGCAGTGTCCCCGGTCTGCCATGCTGCGCCACGTAAGTTTACTGGGTTACATGTACGTAGGCGGCAAACGCACCCGGATGCTTGTCGAGCCTGCAAAGAAGAACGGTCGGTGAGAAGTGGTTCGATATTCCCATCTTGCAACAGCTGCTTTAAATCTCTGGCACTACAGGACACAGGAACTCCACCCCTGTGATATCAACACACGCATGACATCGAGTGCAAAAAGCTCGCGAGATCTCCAAGGTGGATAGACTTTCCCATATATTTCATTTGTAGTCCCATGGGTCGTCGCCCCAGTCATCTCCAGAGTAGTCGACCGCAGGCTTCTTCGCCCACTTGTCTTGCGGTCCAGGGCCTCCGTTGACGGGGGCAGCACAAGCAGCCGTATTTGCATTGGGCTTTGAAAAGAGCGGCGCTACAAAAAGTTCACTCTCCACAGGAGCTCCAGCCTCGTTATGTCTGTGCATCGTGTATGGCAGTTGAGAATTCTGCATTGTGGCAGCTTGGCTTGCAGAGTCTTGCTTGCGTTTTGAATGGACGACAGCTTGTTTCCCAACAGTCACCAGATGTGGTTTCAGGACTGGCTGCACCTGTACCTCAGAGACATCCATGGTAGAAACTGATGCAGCATCTGATAAGCTGTCACCGGTCTGGTCTCTGGGCGGTCCTGAGGGCAGGGCTGATCCGACAGGCGGCACACTTATTGGTCGCTCATCCACCTTGTTTGGTTGTTGGTCCGAAGATTTTGAGCTACGCTGCGACGTTGCAGCCAAGGACGGCTTCTTGTGGGAAGAAAGATTTTGACTGTGAAAGGATTGATGAGGGTTATCGAGGCTTTGGCTTTGAGACACGGTCTGGTGTACTATTTGTGTTGACAGAATGGGCGGAACGGGAGCAACCAGGTCAAACTTAGACCTTTCCAGACCGACGGCCGTAATTGGTGCGGCTGGCTTGTCGACTACTTGATTGTGAAGATGGGTGCCAGCCCGGTCGTGGGGGTTGTGCATTTTCATTTGGGGTCCAACTTGTGGTGGGTGTTGTAGTCTTTGGAACTGCTGCTGCTGCGGGGGTGGTAGTGGCTGATTTTGGACAACCGATGCCCTATTGCTCTTCATGAACTTGGCAAGCCAACCTCCATTGTCTTTGTCCCTTGCCGGGATTTGCATGACCGGCGGCGTCGATCCCGGGCGCATGACATTATGCAATGGTGAGCCGCCCATGTTGATGGGTGAGAAAGGCTGAAAAGGATTGCCTGCCACTGGCGAGTAGTCTGGATGAGACGGCAGACTGACAGAATCCATCAATTGGAGGGGTTGCGATACGGGCTTCTGTACGTTTGCCTGCATTTGGGCTACTTGGTTCATCAGCCTTTCTGCGTTATAGTCTCGGGGTGACTCGGCAGATGAAGGATAGGCAGACGCGGACGACAGATTCAGACTAGAACCTTGCGAATAGCGGCGGTCCCCTTGATAATTCTGAGTGATGTGGGCAGCTGGAGCTCTGCCCGTGAGATTGTCATTTTCTAAGTGCTCTTGAATAGAATGCAGAACATGTCCCGGGGACCTGATAGGTGTCGAGGGGCTCGTTGGACCGTACGTATGCTGCGAGGGTGGTATCACCTTGGGGCGCAATGGTCGCTCTGATGAGGATTGGATAGCTGGACGGCCCTTTTCAACTGGGTACGGTGGTTGAGAACCGAGCGGGGGCGAGAGGACCGAACTCTGATTTTCACTCGGGTATGATGGCTGTGAAGCAGGCAATGGTTCAGGCCTTGACACGTTCTGAGCAACCTTTGTGGTTTCTTCACCTGGATCAGACCATTCGACTTGAGCAAACGGAGTATGGGGTTGGGGATTGCTTTGGCCAGAGGCCCGATACGCTCCGGATGCCGCTGCTTGAGAATGGGGTTGGGCCCCAAGACTGGCCAAATTATTGGGAGGCAACAAGTGACGGCGACTTGATGCTGGCGAATTCGGGCCGCCGGGCGTTTGTTGGCCAGGTACTTGTTGGATATTGCTAGCCGAGTTGGAAGTGGAAATCTTCTGGGGTACCAGGGGACGACGTTGGCTTGTGGTTTGTTTAGCAGCTTCTGTTGGTAATACAATTGGGGATGGGCCAGAAAAAGACGCGGGCCTCGAGTCCGTAAGTCGTAAGGGAGCATTCTGGCCGGCAGGACCTGTCGTAGATCTTGACGAGGAGTCGGGATGGTTCCCAAGAAGAAAGCCAGACGATGAGCGTCTGCCGTCACTCTCTAGGGGCGAGGGTGTTTGCAAAGGCGCGGAAGATTGACCACCCGTCGGTGGGCCAAGGGACGAGACTTCACTGGAAGCATACGATATTTGGCGTGCTAAGTCAGGGTTTGTCGGCGGCGAAGACGGACCCAAGGACTGCGCTCCCCGCATTACATTATTGGGAGCAGAGTCAAAGTATGCCCGATTTTGGCTTGACGGGCCTTGCTGTTGGCGAACGTCGCTCTGAGCTCTGGGACGCTGCAAGAAGTCAGGCAATGCTGGTGCGGATCTGTTAGACAACTTATGATGGGACAATGGAGTCGACGACTGTGGAGGCGCTGTCTCGACTCTGTGAGTCTGGGGGCGAAGCGCAAGAGGGACCTCGGAACCACGAATTGTAGGAAGGGATTGGGACTGAGATTGAGGCAAAGCTGGTCGTTGGGTAGTCTGAATGAAGCGGGGTTCTTGAGGATTCATACCTCCCGGCTGAAAGGCAGTATACTGCAACGCCTTTTCTACGATTCGGTCGGTAGGGGCCTTAGAAGTAGGGTGCGACGAAGGAGAGGTACCCGGGATGGTGTGTCTTGGATTAGTTGACTCCCGAGTTGCAGAATAGGGCAGCAGAGGCAGAGACTGCTGAGGTTGGCCTTGTGGCTGCCCCCTTGCTGGCTTCAGCACCGACGGAACATGCTGTAAACAACCATGCGAACCCCCGTCTAAGGATTGACCAACACCTGTACCAGCACTTGGTCCATGATTGCTACCCGGGAGCATCGACAGTGATTTCAGGCCAAGGTCCTGAGGCGTTGAGGACTGATTGGGTTGGAATGGGACTTTGGGTGGTACTTGCGGAGGCTGCAGAACGGACGGTGTGCTTTCTTGGTCGAGCTTGGGACGCGGGCCCATCATCAACGACATTTCTCTCGACAAAGAGTTGCTATGGTCGCGGGGCTTGGAGTTGGGTTCCCTACTTGGCTGAGCTCGAGTCACGCTGCTTGTCACACCAGGAACATAAGGCTGATATTGGCTTCGTCGGGCTACTGAATTTGAAGGTTTCCGCTTGATGGCGAATGTCGTGTTGTTAACATCTGCCGGCAGGTTTTGGGTCTCTTGGGAAGCTGTTCGGGGGAGAAAGCTCGTAGGCCTGTGCCCGGCTTTCACAGTCTCGGGATGAACCCCTGGAGAGGCATGTGATGCGCGGGGTTGTGATGAGGTCTGAGGTCTCGATCCTGTCCCGAATGTTGCTCCGTATAAGGCTTTGTCACTCATATTTGTTTGATGAAGGAGATCGTGGTTTGATTGGGCTGGCGGCCTGGATTCTGATGGACTTGTGCGTTCAGGCAATTCGGCAATGCCGAAGTCGAGGATTCGCGTCTCTATGGGAGCCAGTACGGTATTATCAGCTATTTCCACGGGGTCTGGATGGGTCTCGATGTGAGCTGGGGCGGTATGCTCAGTTGCCATCTCGGCCATGTGCCCTACAGGGTCCCATGGCGGCGGCTGAAACGTAGAAGAGGGCCCCGGGTGAGGTTTTTCAATGGAGTCGAGAAGAGGAACATCGGGAGAAGCTGCTGCAGCGTTGGTGGGGCCCGGGATGTCTTTATTATTGAGGGTGAGTGGCAGTTCCTGCACGACGTTTGCTGCTTGAGCCGGCACACTCTTGGCTGCGGAAGGGGTGTTGGTCTCGCTCTGGAGAGGCGACACACCCGACGTTTCTCCAACGGCGTCGAGAAGTGCTTTGTTCTTGCTGTTGCTTCCGCCTGTGTCATCATCAGCGGCCTTCTTGGGAGAAGGAACACCCCGGTCGTCCTCGTCAGCGTCGGGACTGATATCGGTATAAGCACTGGGGCCCAGATACATGAAGTTCTCTGGTTGGAAAAAGAAGCCGCCATCGTCGTTATCGTCGTTGGTCTGAGGCCCTCCAAAGCCACTGCGATCCATGGCGAAGTCGGATAGAGGCCCGCCGGTGGCGCGCATCTTGGACTTGGGGTCGGCGTCGATGGTGGTGCGTCGCTTGAGCTGTTGCTGGCTTTCCAGCTTCTCCTCGGGGGCGAGCTCAAGTGCCGGGGCAAAATTGTCAATGAAGTCGGGGAATTCGTCGCCTTCCTTGGGGAAATGGAACTGGACGTGGCCGTTGGGCTTGTAGCGGTAAAACCAGCGGGCGCCATCGTAGTCCCACTCCCAGCCGGGAGGGAGGCCCGACATGGTAATGGTTCGGCCGTGTCGAGTGATGAAAGCCTGGGTTGGTGCCGTCGACGACGCAGGCGGGCTTGCTCGAAGCCTCGGGAGTTGCTTTGCGAGTCGGCAAGATGCTGGAGGCTCGAGTTGCGATCCCGGCTGGAGGGCAGATAGATGAGGCCCTCAGCTTCGGCTTCGAATGACGAGCTTCGAATGAGGCGGTTTTCGTGTTACAGTGGTTAGGGCACGGGGTGAGAGAAAGACTGGTGCGTCATGTCGCAGCTGTTCGGACAAATTGGGGAGGTGTCATTGTTGTGTCGAGGTTGTTGCGCACAGCAACAGCAGCACCAGCAACAACAGGAGTGGGCGGCAGCGGCCATGTCGCGAAGGAGAGGAGAAGGGGAAATGGAGGGAAAGGTGGCGCAGGGCGTTTTCTTCTGCGACATGGCTCTAGCTAGTCAGGTAGCAGCGTAGGGCGGGTGGTCGGTCTTTGAGATAATGGTGAGGGCGGAAACGGACAAGTTGGGCCAGGTTGGAGGACTGGCTAGACTGGATCGAGAGAAGCGGTGCGGCTGAGTTGCATGAGGGAGCGAGCGAGCGGTGGTTTGGTGAGGTTTGTGAGGACGGGCGGCCGGTGGATGAATAAGACGGACGAACCAGCTGATGACGACTCAACAAGGGCTCTGTCCCAGAAGCGGGCTGGGATTATTTTTAGGGGTCTCGGGCGACGTCTGTGCTGTGATGATAGCCGATTCCCGGTCAGCGAGGGTCAGACGGTTGTTGTTATTGGAGGAGGCTGGCCGCTCGTTAGTTGGTTGGTTGGGGAGGCCCTGCATCTTGGATTTTCGACAGCTTCGACTTGAATGAGATGCATTCGGACGAAGCAGGCGAGAGGGGGTTGGCTTCTCTTTATTTTCATGATTACTTTTCTTCCATTCTCTGTCTCTCTTATACCGGGATTTTTCTGATATAGTATCATCGAACTGTGCTGTTTGATTGATTCACTGGACGTTGAAGCATGTGTGTGTTGACGTCAAATGGAACTCACAGCCCTATTACACCAAGACCGGCCAATCCCTGTAACAGGCCAGCCGGGTATATCATATACTTTATGTTTGGCTCAGCATCAGCTAATTCCGCGCTTTTCCAGACGAGGGTCTCCTGGCTCCCTCCACGTGGCGTGGAAACAATGCCTGTAAAACGTCGAGCCACCATGCTGGTCTCACCAAATGACAGCTTGCCTGTCTCCGGACATGGTCACCTTTCGGGGGAACCTGGTGAAGAAAATATGCCGAGGCCATGCCTTCGGCTGTCATGGCCTACCTAGGTACCCAGGCAAGTAGCCGCACTGCTCGAGTTCGCGTTACGCGGTCCGACGCAATGGCGTAGAACGGAAAGATGACATGTTCATGTCTTGTCCTCGCCTTCTTACACGATCACGCACATCAAGTCCTTGACCTTCGCGGCGGGTGCGACGTGAGACACTTCATCATGCTCTGATACCCCCAAGAGCCTGTGGCAAAAAGACATCACGATAGCATCCACCTTCCCGGATATGCTGGCTGGAGTAGTACCTTCCTCCCACCGTTGGTCTCTGGGCTTTCAGGCAATAATTTCACACCTCCTTCCATTTCTTGGCTGCAAAACCATCTTGTCGCGGCAAGAACGCATTATATGGAGATACTGACCCTTGTTGTTGCTTCCCACAATGCCTTTCGTCTGAAAACAAACCGTCTCCCATCGTATTCCCACCTCCATCCCCATTCCATGTCCTTCGCCACCTCTCTACCATACCTCTCTCCATCACCGCACTTTTGGACCTCGTCTCATTACCTGGACTCTACCAAGGACTCTCACTACCTGTCTGTTTTTGGCTCGTCTTCCTTCATCACCCCTCGTTTTATAACCCCTCCTGCCTCTTGATATCTCCTCAAGATGACCATCTCTCGTACTCTCAAGGCCTTGACGGCCATGTCTTCCTTGAACCTGCAACGACACGCCCCCGTCAACAATAAGCAGAATCTGGTTTTGGCTGACTGTGGCATTGGCTACAATCCTGAGAATACCACTTGGTCCACCTCACGCCAAATGAACTGGTACAACGGCCCCGTCTGGTCTACCCCCGCTGAGACTAGCCCCGCCAATCCTGACCTGCTCGTCCAAATGCCCTACGATGATGGCAAATACCCCTGGAACTTTCAAGGTGCTTCCGCTACTTTTCCCAGAGGCGAGACCTGGTCCGCCTGGATCGAAGACGGCACCCCCGAGACCCTTCGTGCCGGCAAGGCCATGAGCACCAAGGATGGCGGTACCACTCTTTGGTGCTACACTTACCGCGGCCGCCCCCTTGGCCCGAATGTCTCTGGCAACTCGACCTGCACCTCAGCCTTTGTCTGTAACCATCTCGAGACGGGCCCTACCCCGTGGGCCCGAATTCCCTCTGGAACTGTTCCTTCTGACAATGGTACCGTCTTCACCGACACCCCTAACAACTCTTCCGCCGTCAACGATACCTTGACTGTCAAGGTCGAGCTCAGCCCGCGTCCTGCCCTTTGGTATGGCACCATCAACCAGTTCCTGAGTAGCATCATCTTTACCACCAGTGGCATCTGCAGCCCCAATCCTTTCTCGAATCGCTTGAACTCTACCGTCACGGCCCACTGCCAGGGCACCAATGGCACCCCTCTTAACTTCCTGCCCATCTTTTTCAACGTCCTCAAGAACGTCGGATCACTCACCGACCCTGACGGCTACTTCATCCACACTCGTGGGTCTGCCCCTTTCGCCAACGACACCTCGGACGACACCCTCACGCTTCCCGCCACTTTCAACCTTACTGCGTACGATATGGCGACGGGCAATCTCAAGGGCTTCATAGGCTACGAGATCATGTGGCCAGAACAAAATATGGGCACCCATTGCTACGAATGTAACACGACCGATTTCGACCCCAACTATACCACAGCTGTCGCCTCTGCATTCGACGTGCTGTATCCTACCTACTCTCAGATCGTCATTGAGAGCAAGTGCACATATAATACCCTTTGTTGGTAATGACTGAAAGGCAGGGTATTCAAATACTATCACCAAGAGGCCATAACCGGCTGTATGGGTGGTATGCTGGTAGTTTCAACAATGAACGTCATGTCACTGCATGGTGAGTGGCACAATATTGCCGGCAACGAGCGATGTGGACTTTAGACAAGCAACAATTATCCTGGGAAAGGAGTTCTTCGCAGTGGAGGGGGCGCAATGACGGAGTCTAAAGCCCCATTGGTCATTATACACTAGTTATAGTATGGATACCATGGCCTACCTAGTATATTGTTAGAATCACACAGTCTGTTCATGTTGACAAGAAACCCAACCTTCTCCTAAGTGTGTCTCTACGGTCTGTTGAACCCTGTATCAACAACAATGATGTTGTTCTAGTAGATGTATTGTTTTCAGTTTGCCTTTGCGCAAACACTTGCACAGAGCGAAATTTGAACAAAAAGACAAAAATGTGTAGAATGTTGAAATGTGAATCGAGATCTCTATTGGGTATTTTACCCCGATTGCAATCTATCAAAAGGTTCCTTTTCAAAACCTACAAATGGTTTGAAAACGCACGCTGAAAAAAGAAAAAAAGGCCTGTGCCGATTTCTTTTCGTTCCTCATCAAACTCGGTCTACACCGGCGAGATCCGGGCCAGGGGAGTGGGGGACCTCCCGTCATCCCTCGCTCGGTGATCATGAAAACCCCATATTCTAACCCCTTCTCTCTTGACTTTGATTCTTCTTTCGTCACCCTCGAGAATTCAATTAGGAATACCACATTATGAAAGGAGTGTATACGTGCCGAGTCCGGGTTGCATTCGGGGGCAAACGGATTCGGTTTTGTCAGAAACGGGGTAGATGGGAAGATGAGAGACATCTGCTTAGACAATGTCGCTGTTCTTTGTTCTACTGGAGCTCCGTGGGCGGCCGAAAAACCTGCGGCGCTGCGAACCAGACTCGTGAGATTGTCTCGACGGAGCTGTGGCAGAAGTGGAGCTGTCAGGGCGCTCAAGGTCGGACCGCTCGCGGATGCTTTGGAGCCGCGCGACATGCGGCTGATTAACTTCTCTGCGAGCTTCAAAAACGTCCTGGAAATCGCTCCAGTTGTCGTCGATGAACGGCACCACACCGGTGCGCGAGTCGGCGCGAGCACGGGTAGCAACGGCCGAGATGCCGACGGTGGAATGGGTGTTGGAGTGGGTATCGACAGGCGTGGCAGGCTCGTTGCCACCGGGACCGGAGCCAGACTTGGACGAGTCGTACGACGGAGGAGCACCGCCGGCCCAGTAGAAGGGGGTGTTGCGGGAACCACCGGGCTGCACTTGCCAAGGGCCCTGGAGACCAACGCTGCGAACCTCGGCCATGAGCTGTGCGGCGAACTTGTTGTGTCTCTGGAGACGGAGAAGTTCGTTTTGGAAATTGGATTTATGGAAGAAGATCAAGTTCATTGTGAAGGACTGGACCTCGTTGAGGGTCCTGACCTCGGTGATGATGCGTGGTTGATAGTCTCGCTTATTCTCGAGACAGAAGTTGAGCATGCGAGACTTGAGCTCCTCAATGAGCTCGGGGTCGGTACCGAAACCAAGCTTGAGCTCGATGGGATCAGCAAGTCCGGCCGAGCGACGCTGGTTCAGAATGAACAGAGTGTTGAGGACACTGTTGGGTGCCTGGACGATGTGGCCTTCCATCTTCTTGAACTCGGTGTACAGCAGGGAGATCTCGGTTACGTAGTAATCATCGCCGGTTCCCAAGGTACCGGTGTTGCCGTAGACAGTAACTCGGTCACCGACATCGAAGGGGTGCTTGACGAAGACGAAAATGATTGACTGCAGGAATTCTTGAGCCGTGGCCTGGAGCATCCAAGCGAGACCGAGGAAACTAGAACCGGCCGAGGCTAGACCGGCGGCAGCCGAGCCCGAGAGAATGGAGATGAAGACAATTACGGCAATGATGACAATGATGAAGAGGAAGACCTTATCGAGCTTCTTGATGACGGAATCGAGATCCTTCAAAGAGGCAGCAATTGCCTTACGTTCAAGGTGAATCTCGTTGCAGGTCAACTCCATCTCCTCCATCGAAATGTCGCCGTTGAGGTCCTTGTCAAAAATGCTGAAGGCGTGCTCTGCTTCCTCTGGGGTCTTGAAGGCAACCTGCATATCTTCGAGGAAGATGGTGTCCTGGCCGTCCTTGACCAAACTGCGGAAAATGAGGCGGGCCAGGGCATGGGCTGATCCAGTGTTACGCAGCATCTCGTAGGTGATCTTGCGGGCATGGTTGAAGGCGACCTTGCGTCCTATGAAGTCGTTTCCAACGCGGGCCGCCACACCGCCGGCCTTGTTGAAGGCTGATCGGACATTCTTGCCCACCACCCCCATTGGAGTGCGAGCGCCCGACCTATTGGCATTCTCCGTCGTGAGCCAGATGGAGTCCTCGCGGTGGATGCGCGTCTTGGAATGTTCGTACAGATGGACGAGGTGGTCGATGTCGCTCTTGTTGGTCTCGATGCGCTGGGCGTAGGTGCGCTGGTGAAACGAGGTTGCAATCCACTGAATGCAGATCTTTTCAAGCCAGTTCAGGGCAGCCAAGACAAAGAATGCAATGATGACCTTCTGGACAACGTTGATCCACTTGACAGGGGGCAGCTCGTCCTCGTCCTCGTTGAAGTTGTCTGGCAAAACGCGGTGACCGTTAAGAATGGGTGAATACGAGATGAGTATGCCGAGCATCCACATGAAGAGGGCGGTATGTAGCTCCAGACCCTGGCCAATGTCTTTCCACTTCTTGTGGTTGCTGGAGCCCATGACTATGGCGATGCCGCCGAAGATGAGGGGCATGAAGCTCGTAATCATGCGCGAAGCCCACAGCGAGCACCAGACGACCTCAAGCCAGATACCGAACCAGGCGAGATAGACGCCATTGGGGCTGCCGATGGCTGCGTTCTCGGGAACGACGGCGAAATGACCGAGGAGAACGGGAATGAGGAGAAGTGCGCCCCCGGGTATCATATACACGGCGTAGCGGATAAAGCGAGGGAACTTCCTCAACCACTTCCAGATGGCGAAGGCGAAGGCGCCGGCCTTTTTCTCCGGGGGAGGCTTTGCGGCATCGGCGGCGGTGGGGTTGGTAGCGAAGACGTCCTCAGGCTCGCGTTCACGGGTCCTACCCTGGCGAGAGCGCTGCTGGGACAACTCATGTTCCTGATTGGAAACAAGACGCTCGGCGCGCAAGACTTCCAAATCGTCGTTGAGACGCGATGCCTGCTCCCGACTATCTTGTGGTGACATGGGTCGGTGTGCGTCGTCGAGAGGGGAGAGAAGGTTCTCAGTGTTGATGCGTGCCATCTTCTCTTGCTGGGGTGGCACAGAACTGGGATCTGTAGCTGTCTGGAGGCTGTCGTCTGTGTGGAACGAGTGCTTTTCATTTTCGTCCGAGTTGGAGCGGACGCGTTTTGTTGGAGTCGTCATATCGGGAGGAATGAAGGAGCCGTAAAGAATCAACAGACGAGATGTGAAGACTCAAGGGTGTAAGTGAGTATGGACAGGAATATCGAATAGATGCGTCGACAGGGGTAAGGGTTAGACTGGATTGTCCTCCTTGATACTGGCAGTCGGTCAAGATGACAAAGGTACGAATGGCTCCTGAGTCGAATACCGCGGTGGCCTAAAGAGGCGAAAACACCTGTCGGTTGTTGAATGCGCTCGGCCGCGGTCGGTTTGGTTTGATGCGGCTCGGTGTATTTCTCGGCGGAGGCACAGACGCGATGACGAGAGAGATCCAAAGCAAGGAGCTCATGAATATCGCCCGGATCTAGTCGTCGGCGTCGCGATCTGGCTGAATTACACCACAACCACCACCTGGGTATATCGGAGGACTGGTGATATGATCACAATCTCTTTCAGCTAAGAAGAGACGGAGTGCCGGTCGGTGATAATACTGCTTGGTGTTGGTTACTTCCCTTTCAAAATTTATTCTTTCCCCATGGGTGAACAGTGTAAGTAGGTAGGGGCAGGAGCATAAGCAGCTGGGGAAAGAGGGAGAAAAGGCTGGGGGAAGAGCCTCTTTTGCAGGGCGAGGAGAGGAAGGTGTGGATGAAATATCTCTTGGATGATGCAGGAGCAAAGCAAATATCCGTACACAAGCAAGGGACCGAGACCGAACAGGTAATGAGTAGGCACTTGGTGCAGGTACCAACACAGAGAGCAAAAAGAAGCTCCAGTGCATAGGTACACAAGTACTTCCTTCGTACACACACAGGATGTGTGAGTCTCCCACGCTCCCTTGCCCCTTGGCTTTGCCGGTCATTTAGAAAACAGGGACTCCATGAGTAAAAAACTGGGCCATGATCTCTGGGCACTGGTAGGGGGGGCCGGTCGCGACTGTTTGAGCGCAGGAAATGTCTACCACGAATCGACGACAGGCGACATGTGCTCCAGAATTCCATTCGAGTGCTCTCGCCCACTCGTCGATGCGGCGCCACGTCGGTGCCCAGAGATAAAACTGGGGAGACGAAATGCTGATCGCGAGCCTGAAGCCCTTGGACGGCCAGCCCACACTGGGGACGAACTGGCCCTCGGGCGTCCTTGCTCTCGTCATTGGCATTTCGGAAAGAATTGGGTATCCATATTTATTTTTACTCTGCCACTGCACACCAGCTAGTGTACACCACGATCTTGGTAGACTTGATGGAGTCGCCAAGTGGCTTTGTGAATTCCATCAGGTCGGTTTTAGTGTAGGGAGCAAAGGCCATGCATGCCATGCCATGTCATGCCACAGCCATGGCGAACCGGGTCCGTGTTGCATTCATCATTCAATTGACAGGAAATCAGAGCCTACAGGTAGGTAGGTCGAAGGGGTCCCGTCCCACCGGGATGTTGCTTCCCAGAGATCGAACCGCCCGCCCCCTTCCTTAATTCATCCCATTTTTAACACCGCACATGGGGGCTGCCTCTTCGCTGCAACATCGCAATTAACCCATGGCTCCATCTTCTCTCCCCTAACCAGCTAGCTGTTGACCGAGAATCCGTGCTGGAAAGTGCAGCATGGCATAGAGCACCGCCCTGCCCTGCTGTCTGTCCACTGTGATGGCTTGTCCGCAATACGAAGGGAACATTACCAGCGCTGTTGCATCGCATCGCGTTTGCATCGCGGAACCATCGTTGCTAGCATGCTAACCGCACGGGAGCTCTAGGCTGATTTGCGGCTAGCGCCTTGAAGCATCCACCCGACCCGGTCTCCCACCGTCGTCATATTTTCCATCGGACTTTATCGTCGCCGCACATGTGCAACGGGACGACGACTAGACACAGCCGGGTCTAAAACAGAGTTTGGGTGCGTTATCAAGGTGGTCCCTCCTACAGCGCGATAACCTACCACGTATTATAGGTGGTCGACCGGCTACGAATCCCAGAAATTAGCCGCGCACGATAGGACGGACCCCCACCTGTTATCGCGATCCTTTCCCAAGCATTTTGCACGGCCGTTCGCACGTCCCGAAGCGTGGCGCTTCCTCTGAGACACTGAGGCTCTCTGCTGCGTTGCACCAAACCGTCTCTCCCGCTCCGCAAACTCAAGACACTGGCTGATCATCCACACATCCGACGCGTATGATCCGAATCGTCGTGTCGAGCAGGGGGGCGGCATGAAGAAGGGCTGAAGGGGCTAGACCAACACCCAAAGCGCACATGGCCGCCACCTCTTGAGCTCTGGAAAGCGATAAATGCAACATTTGCTCTCATGCCACGCTCAACAAAAGATTGCGGTCAAGCCGGTGTGCATTACCTGCCTACCCTGGTACTGAATAACCAGTACAGACTACGCAAAGTCCACGTTAGAACGGGCCGAAGAGAACCAGACGCCAGCGGTCGCCAGCAGCAGCCAGTGACGACAAGCGTGCTCTCTCCGAGTCTGGTTTGCAACTTTCCTATGGAGATCTGGATATACGTAGCGGCAAGCTGGTCGGACGGGCGAACAACAGAAACCCGAAGCGCGGAAAGACAACTGTCATCGAGCACTAAAATGGCTCAAACTGGCCCTGATACGAGCGCCCGCTGCAAATCTATTCCACGAGTAGAAGGCATCGCAGAAGCGGTGTGTCTTGGCAGCGGTGGATGCCGCCCTGCACCGTCAATCTCCACGGCCTGTCACTTGTGTTACCTACCGTGCCAGGCACACACCACTTGATACCTACCTACTGTGGTATCCTCCGACGGATGACGCAAACTTGCACTTTGACGAGACACAGGTCTGGCAAACCGTGCTCTTTTCCCTCTACGAATGCATTACTACGTGGATGGACCGTCGTCTTCAAGCCTTTCTCCATCCTCGAGTTCAGTTTTGCGCGTCTCCAAGACGCCCCCCCTTCCTTTCTCGAATTTTAACTCGTCGGCAGGCAAGTGCGACAACTGGAGACCCCCACTCTTCGGCCCTGACGGCTGACGTCACGCCGCATTCTCCCCTGTTCCGCTTCCTTTCGACGGTAGGACCAGTCCCTCGCCCGTTTTTCCATCCCCCTGCCAAGATACTGTACATACCCGGCACTGAGCCCCTAATCCTCAGCTCAGCCCCCGGTCCCCGTCCCCGAACATTCGAGCTCACTGTTTCCAACCTCGGATGCCGTCACTGTCCGACGTCCCTACTTTTGGCGTGGCCTTGACAGTGCCGACGGGCGGCCAGCGTCTTCCAGGCACGGAGCCCGACTGATCTCTTGGAAAGTTCTGGTAAGCATCTTGAAGCGTAGGAAGAGAAAGGAGAGAAAGAAGGGGGGAAACGCATGTCCCCAGATCGACTGTGTCTGGACCTTTGAACTCCGCAAGGCCCGCGAGCCAGGTTTCGTTCGGTCCAGCCAGTCATGTCCATCCTCAGCACCACTGGACACCGACTTGCTTGCAGACTTTGGGGCGGTATTGAGACAGGAGCAAGCACACCGGCCGCGCGTGCCAGTCTGATTTGCTATACGCCGCCTGTACGAATGGTCCGCACCCTTCAAACGTTTCGTCAAGAGCCATTTTCCTAAACAACAAATCCATCCCACCACCTGCATGCTTAACAAGCCCGCCGTCTAGCGCCGCTGGGACAAGGGCTCTCTCTCCCGAACACCTGTCTCTTTGCACGCCTCTAGTTGTCTTGGTGCGGGAAAGGGGTGTTTCTAAGCGGCTTACTGCCTTGGGTCTCCCGCTGCCGCCCATGGAATGCTTGCCACCACTGTCGTCGTCCATGCTATCGACAACGCCGGATGCAGGTACCGTACACGTTTTTGCTTGCGGCTTGGTTGCATCCGTGAAGAAGTTGTCTCTCTCGCTACTAGATATCCCAAAATAGCTACTTGCTTGAATCGCTGTTGCTAGTTTGGTTAGCAGCCAGCCAGGACAACAATCACAAAATCATGGTCCATCCACTGTCCAAGTCGCGGTTCATCGTAACGCGGGTGTGGCAATGCCTTCTCAGAGGCGCGCATCATATGCACCCAAGACACTAACAATCCCTACGTCAATGGATTCCAGGCCGCTCAGTGCCGTTCGCTATCCCATCACCGAGGCCGCAACGTCAACTGCATACATACGTCACAGCACCAGCAACACAGACACTACCATCCCTGGATGCTCACGCTTTGCAGTAATTATCGATCAAGCTTTCCGGCCCCCCAAAAAAAAATCATCTGCGCGCATCTCCCAACAAGCCATCCCACGAATGTCCGTCCGGTAAAAGTGGTGATCGACGACGATCCAAGGAAACAAAGTAGGAGTTTGACACCAAGCCCCCTAGCCGTCAAGGCAAGTCAAGGGAAAACACGCATCGCCTCACGCCACATTTCCCTCGGCTTTTCTCTCTCCCTTCTTTGCCCGCAGCCGTCTGCCAGTTACCAATGCTCTGAAATCCAACACCATTACCACACCTCTCCAACCGTATCGCACAACAATCAGGCCGGTTGGAATTGGGAGCGCCAGAGCCCTGGCAAGTAGGTACTGGAAAATCAAGCCGTGGACGAATGGGGAGACAGGCCATTCGGAGCCCGTGGTCAACGTTTCGAACGCCCCTACACCAGTTAGTGCCGGCCGGCAGACTACTTACCCTCCCCGGCCATGACCTGACGGCGGGCCCGGACCTTGCCATGCTCGCTCCTCTCTGAGCCTCACAGGCCCCGGGGAATAGCTAGCAGCCACCCGAGGAGTAAGCATCAGCTGCGACGCGACACTTCCTTCACATGCAAGGCTCCTAGTGGGTAGCCGCCTAATTAATCCCCCCTACCTCTAACCACTACCACTATACTACTGCGTATGCCTTTCATGCCAGTGCGCGCGATAACGGGAATGAACAGGGGTGGTAGTACCGGCGCGACCCAATGAAGAGAGTTTCCTTATCTCTCTTCCCATCAGGGGGGGGGGA
>MU846431.1:0-25760 GCA_030867225.1 Colletotrichum caudatum
CTTCCTCCAAATCGTATGCCTTATTCTCCGGCCCAGGAGCAACAACTAAATAGTACGGACCCTTACCTACATGTGGTCACCAGACAGGTATATACTTGCCTGTCTTTACACTTCCCCTTTTTCTATAGTTAGACCATATAGACCGTATATTTAGACCCCTATGTGCGACAGCTAGTACACGTCGCGATCTTTTATCTTTATTTAGGAATATTCAGAAAATAAGGCTTAAGTTTTGGAAATCCACAGCACTAGATCATCTTGCAATTATCTACGATACCCTGTTGTAGTCCCGGGTCGCCCTGGGTGGACTGGTCTTGGCCGTTGCCATATACAGGCTTTGCACACAAACTCAAACAAGGAAAAGATAATAAGCATATATTCTAGCAGCAAGAGTCTTTGTGGGAATTTTGGGCGGATGAAACTATCTGCGGTTAGAGCTTGAAGCAGTCAAGGTACCTTTTGGAGAAAGGTTTTTATGTGGTGTTCAACGTTGAAAAACTTATATATACCAACCTATGCACCCCGGCGCCCGGTATTTTCTTTCCTCTTCTTCTCTTCATACCGGCATTCAACAAGAGAAGATACCACACGATACCACACGATACCATTTCCAAGAAATAATGCCTACCATGGGGCATCCGATGCCCAATACTCGCCAATTCACCACCACGGAATCGACCGACCAGCTTCAGAAAATCGGTGCAGGCCACTGTGGTTCCGTCTGGGCTGCTACCTCAACAAGCTCTTCGCTGGTAATCAAGCGAGAAGATGGCGGCGAGGGCCGATCCATCACCCACGAATACGACATGCATCGCCATGTCATTCAGTGCCTCCTCCAAAGCCCTCGTGTGGCTACCGCCATCACCCACACCCGCATCAACGTCCCTCGGTGTGAAGGCTTCCTTGCCTGCGACGACGAGACTACCTGGTCTCAGATCCTACCCAGGCTCCCACAAAACTATACATCATGTAACGCTCTCATCAGCGAGAAAATCCCACCGATGCCTCGCCAAGTCCGGAAACTTCTTTCCGAGAGGCTGAACATGGGAGGGAACCCAGACGAAATCGCCGACGATTCAAGCAACGCCCATTGCCTCGTCAGACCCTACCTCGGTCGCCGAAAGCACCGCGGGACCGGCGCTGGTGAGGGCAGCCGGAGGAGACTTGGGTTCTACAGTCTCAGAAACCTACCGCTGCACGCCGACCAGATGGAGAGCCTCGGCCTCGATCTGGAAAGCTACGCCTTGGCAATGGCCGATACATTGGCGTTTCTTCACTGGTCTGCCAGAGTCGACGCAAACGACGTTGAATTCGTGCTGGCCCAGGGCCGTCCACACGCGAAATCGGAGGCGCAAGCCACGAGCTCGACGTCGGCCGGTTTCCAAACGGGAGCACTTGGATCACACAGCATGTGGATCCTGGATTTCGACTGCTGCAGAAAGATGAGCATGGGCGAGGCCGGGGTGAAGCGGGCCTGCAAGAGCTTCTGGCGCAACGACCCGTACTACCCCCGACCGGGGAGCGACAACGAGAGCGATCAGAGGCTGTGGGATGTCTTCCGGGGCCGCTTCCTCGAAACAAGCGGCCGTCTCCTGGAGGGGGAGACGGAGGCAGCGAGGCAGCTGCCGCGACGACTCGTCGAGCTGATTGAGCAAACGAGAGGAATGTTTCTTAGGGGAACCGATTTCTGGTGATTTTTGGGGATCACGGGTTGTTTACCGCGAGTTGCAGTCAAGATGAGGGGGATGTTTCTTGGGCAAACCGAACACCGGTAACAGCTTCATTGACAGCTCGTGGAACGACTCTTCAACGAGATATCTTCTCTACAGCCGAAACGTCCTTGAAAGGCGCCTAGAGTCACATCTAGGAGATCTACCGGCCATTTTCATCAAAAAGATGACGTAGCAGACGGCTGCACGAGAGGAGAGTAGCCCCAACATTCGCTCACCGGGTGGAACACGAGGTAGAGGTTCCATGTCGGGAAAGAGCCCGGGATCACAGAGGATCGACGAGACATCATCAACCCCAGGCCGGAGTGTCGGCACGCAGACCA
This sequence comes from Colletotrichum caudatum, assembly GCA_030867225.1. Lineage (NCBI taxonomy): Eukaryota > Fungi > Ascomycota > Sordariomycetes > Glomerellales > Glomerellaceae > Colletotrichum > Colletotrichum caudatum. The sequence goes on from MU846431.1 coordinate 2,054, forward strand.
TCAGTCCATCTCGAGGTCGAGGTGAAGGCAGAGGTAGAGGTCGAGGTGGAAGCGGAAACCGAGGCGGGCGTGGATCCGGAGGAACTGGGCGTGGGGACACTTTGTGGTAGCTTGGACTCGGTGTCTGATGACACGGGCTGTCATTACCATGCCTCCAGGGCGGTGGAAGAACCGCTACCTGGGTATCAGTGCGTAGCGACATAATCTTACTGGCTTCATAGAAATCCTTCCATGTCACCAGTGAATTGCGCGAGTCAATTGGTCGTTCCATGTTGTTGGCTACCTCCATGTGTACCTCATCCAAGCAAATGCTCTCTAGGAGCGTATGGTGAATGTTACGGATTACGTTCTTTGCTTGTGTTTCTAGGAAATTAAGAGGGGTGCGGTGGAATCGTTGCAGAGCGGCATTAGGCACAAACATAAGCTTGAAGCAAGTCTGTTCAAGACTACCACATACTGGTGCCAACTGTCTCAAGTGAACCGCTTCAGCTTAGAGTATGAGCTTTGTGAGATTGAACCGGCGACGAATAGACCGGATTCCTGCAATCAAGTAGAGCGAAAAGCGCATTTTCATATAGGGAATTGGAGATTGCCATGCCTATACAGAGCTCAACGAAATACCAAGAGCTCTGAGCGCAACGCAAACAGTCAGAGGTCCGGTCCTTTTTGGACAGCGTGCCAGCACTGCTGAAGGTAAGTACATATGGAGAGAATCGAGAAGTGATGTATGTGTTTGTGGCTTGCTCAGCTGGAATCTGGGTATTGGCCGGTCAGGGTATCACATGTGTTCGTGAAATCAGGCCATGGCGGGAGTCTAGAGACACGGATGGCTCGGAGGGCCCCACGAATGCAGTCATCCTGCGCCGTTTCGCGACTATAAACCATCTTTCCCCCGGCGTCCTCTCCGGATGCTGGATGCGTTCGTGCCTCATCCCCGAGCTAGGGTGCAAAGCCGAGAATTGCAAGATGGACTTGCTAACCAAGAGCGTGTGAGACCAAAGTATACCACCCAAGGAAACAAAGGAAACCGCACGACTGCCTAGGTATCACAAAGCCGACACATGTGGCCGATGCGGGTGCAGCTGGCTGAGCTGTGACGAAGCATTGAGATATATAGGCTCTAGGAACGCTCATTGCCCTTGGACAGTTAGAGCCGCATTATATTACATCGTCGGTACCAATCCAGGACGACTTGTTCGGCACACTAATAAATAGCTAAAAGCGTCTCACGACATGGCCGTCCCTTCGTCTCCATTGTCTCAGCTTCACCGTGACCTCGCGCACGCCAACCTCGAGAGGCTCTCTCGACACGAGCTTCCGGAGAAACCGGAACAGGACTCGGAGAAGTGCGACATTGCGTTCAACCTCCTGAAGAAGTGGAGCGTCCAGAACAAGGCCAGCATCGACGCGTCCATTGCCTCCCGGGTCTTCGGCGGGAAAGCTGCCATCTCGTGGCCGCGGGCTTTCCTCCCTTTCATGGAGAGCACGGCCGTGTATCTGCGGGATTACAGCAAGCTCCGAAAGGCCTGGAAGACGTACTGCGGCTTCAAGTCCAAGGGGCCCTTGGGAGAGGCCGACCTCGAGGCCTGCGTCGGCCAGTACCACGCCGCGTACAACCCCATCCGGGAGCTCGCACAATCGTGGGGCATGGACTTCGTCGTCCTCTGCGACCTGATACACACGGATCCCCGAGGCCGCGTCGCCTGGGACGGGCCCTACTGCGGCGCCTTCTTCTCGACCGCCGCCCAGAGGGACAGGCCTTTCGTCAGGGTGGCGTTCAAGGGCACCGATCCGACGAACCTGCGCGACGACAACGACGTGGACTACAACTGCCGGCTCACGGACTCCGGGAAGTACCTCGGCGGGACACGCGTGGCCGCCGGCGTCTTCGCCGCTCTTTTCGACACCCCCGGCCGCGTCGAGGACACCGCCTACGACTTCATCACCGCGGCGCTCGGGGCCTGCGTGATGGGGATGTCCACAGCGCCCGACGGCGTCGTCTGTTCCCACGTCACGGGCCACTCGCTCGGGGGCTCCTACTCGTCCTTGTTCTACGCCCAGCTGCTGCAAGACGGCGGGATCCCGAGCGCACGGGTGGCGGCGGGAGACGAATACACGTTCGGCGCCCCCCGCGTCGGGGGCCGGTCGTGGGCGGTCCACAACGGCGGCGTCGTCTCCGCGTCCGGGGGGCAGTCCTGGAGGGTCGTCAACGACCACGACCTGGTGCCGCAGGTCCCCCCGACGAGCCTGAGACCGACCGAGCTGGACTTCTGCCACACCGGTAGAGGCATGAGGATATTCGACAGCCGGCTTCCGGAGCCCATCGAAAGCGAGATCGGGGGCCCGCCGCCAAAGGTTGTCGGGTTCAACAGCCTCGCCGCGCTCGTTCGGGATGTCTATGACGAGACGTATCACCGTGAGTCCCCATGCGAAGTGTCTCTGACGCGAAAGATGACGGGAAGGGGAAAGACTGACAGTTGGATGGGAAGTGCCTTGGTCTTATTACAAAGCGATGCTCTACGCCATCGAGAACGCAGAGTAGCTACCGTGCCCACGGCTAGCAGGCGGCGGCAATGCGTTCAGCTCGTGGCCCACGGCTTGCGCCGGGCCATCAAGCCGCCATTCATAACGGGAAGCGTGCCTTTGGGTGTCTCGTGCTTCATTCTGTACATGTACCGTCCGGTCCGTGAGCATCGTTCACCGAGGGCAGCGAAAGCACCAGTCCCGCGCGGAGATCAGGCTGTCGGGAGACTCACTTGATATGAACGATTCGCTTTTATTCGTGCAAGTCGATTGGTTATGCCATGTGAGCCTACCGTGAGCTGCGACCGGGTTCCAGGATTCGACGGCACGGGGGTTGACATGGGCCATGCCGGCGTGTCCAGATCGGTATGTATGGCTTCCCAGGCCGGCTTGGGCGGTCGAGGTCGTGCCAGTTTCTCCATGGCGAGAAGACGCTGCCCGGCAGGTTTACACCGCTGCCGGAGACGGCCTCGGCCCTAGAAGCTCATATCCCCGAGACTGCAGGTGTCGATACTCGAATCTTGATTATATTGATTCTTCGTCATCTGGACGGGCTGGATGGGGATGAATGACGTGGAGAACTCTGCATCTCATGTTTAATCACCCAAGCCGACAATCTTACAGGAATGGAGTGGCATTGCGCGCGGCGGTGTCAACATACAGCAAAACCAAAAAGACCCGGCCCCTCGTGATATATCCTCCACGTGGTCGTCACGCAACCAAGAAACCCTACGAAAACCCCGTCCGGCATCACCATCACCGTCTCGCAAAGGAAACCTTCCCGAACACCTCCGAAAACCCCGCCTCGAAACCGGCCTCCTTCTCCGCCGACCGCCACGCGATGAACCCGTCGGGCCGCACGAGCACGGCCCCGGACCCGCCCACCCCGAAGCTGCCCTCGAACGTCTCCTGCCCGTCCGCCTCCGTCGCCCGCGCCCCGACGTGGACGAACCCGCACTCGACGCCGGCTTCCGCCCCGGCCCTCTCGGCCCCGGCCCTCCACGCCTCGTCCCTCGAGAGCAGCACCCACCCCCTGCTGAACAGGTCCAGGCTGGCGACCTCCTCCCCGCCGGTCGAGACCGTCACGCTGGGCGCCCTCGTCCCCGGCTGGCCCCTCCACTCGTCCGGCCGCAGCGCGTCCGGCAGCCCCCTCCCCCCGTCCGGCCCGAGGACCACCCCCTCCGAGCGGTAAACCTGCCCGAGCTCCATCGCCACGTCGTCGATGACCCGGACCGCCGCGCGCCCCGTCGCCGCCCCCCGGCCGCCGCCGCCCCGCGCGTACGCCTTGTAGTCGTCCCGCGCGAACAGCTGGTCGTGCCGCACCAGCGCCACCGGCCGCCTCTCCGCGTCGTACGTCCCCAGCAGCGCCGGGCCCGCCCGTCCCGCCCGCACGGCGGCCAGCTTCCACGCGAGGTTGTGCGCGTCCGCGACGCCCGTGTTGGCGCCGTACCCGCCGCGGTTCGGCGGCAGCGCGTGCGCCGCGTCCCCGGCGAGGAAGACGCGGCCGCGCGAGAACCGCTCCGCGATCCGCGCGCTCATCTCCCAGCGCCCCGTGGCCAGCAGCTCGACCGCCCCGTCCGGGAGGTCGGCCTCGCCCAGCCCGACGGCCTTCCGGACGAGGTCCCGCTGGGCGCGGGCGTCCATCGCGCGCGCCGCGCCGTCGTCGTCCTCGTCGCCGTCGTCGTCGTTCCACATGAGCGCCCACCGCCCGTCGGGGTAGCTGACGAGGAAGGCCTCGAAGCCGTCGTCCCGCCCCTCGATGGCGAACTGGACGAAGCCGCGCTCGAGGTAGTGCTGGATGGGCGCGCACCGGAACAGGACGCTGCGCAGGCTGCGGAGGTGGCCGACGCCGGTGGTCCGGATGCCCAGCGCCTCGCGGAGCGTGCTGCGCGCGCCGTCGCACGCGACGATGTACGACCCCTGGACCGTCGTCGTCTGCCCGCCCCCCTTGTCGACGGCCGTGACGGTGACGCCGTCGGCCGACTGGCTCCAGCCCGTCATCTCCCACCCGAGGCGGAGGTCGGCGCCGAGCTCGACGGCGCGCCGGCGGAGGATGGGCTCGAGACGGTCCTGGGCGATGGCGGTGCCGACGATGGGGGAGTACTTCTTGGCCCCGGTGCCGGGGCCGCCGGGCCCTCCGCCGGGACCTCTGTCGCCGGCGCCGGGGGGTCTCGCGTTGCCGTTGTTCCAGTGCTGCTCGTCCGACCACTCGCCCGCCAGGCTCCTGACTTTGACACGACGCGGCCGGCCGGGCGGGTGGACGCTGCCGACGTCGAGGGCGCTGGGCGGGATGCCGACCGTCTTGAGCAGCTCCAGGGTCCGCGTGGTGTAGCCGATGGCGCGGGGGTGGCGGGAGCTGGCGGTGTGGCGCTCGATGAGGACGACGGGGACGTTCCTGTCGGAGAGGAAGAGGGCGCTGGCGAGGCCGACGAGGCTGCCGCCGATGACGATGACGGGTCCCTGGTTGGGTGCGGCCATTATTCGGGGGTGCGGTGCAACTATAACTGCGGGGGGGGGGGGGGGGGGGGGGGGGGGGGGGGGGGGGGGGGGGGGGGGGGGGGGGGGGGGGGGGTGGGGGGGGGGGGGGGGGGGGGGGGGGGGGGGGGGGGGGGGGGGGGGGGGGGGGGGGGGGGGGGGGTGAAGATGGTGGTGGTGATGGCTGTCGTGATGGCTGACTGACTGACGGGTATGTATGTAAGATGGGCAAGATATGTATGCTTGAGCGGTTTGCGCTTGATAAAAGACAAAACAAAGAGGCGTCTGCGGTCCTTGTAATTCGCGGTTACGTCCAAAGCATGCGTTCTAGATGCATGCTGCGGCAGCCAGCCTCTTTATACCACGCCTCATCTGTGGCCGATCCTCTCGGTGTTCGGAGCGCCCCGAGCTCCGAGCATGGCTGGCGAGGCCGCTCCGGCGACGCCGATGCTTCGGGAAACGCTTCGGGTACTACTGGTTTCGTTCGGTCCCGAGCACGGCAGACCTTAGTCCCGATACGGTCAGCGGTGCCGCGACTCAATGGGTGTTACGCATGCTTCTGGTACGCATCCTTCATGCGCCGCGGCGCTCCAGCCACGGGCCCAGCGGATTGGATCGCACAAGTTGGGGACGAGCACTTTAACTTCCAAAACTTGTTGCATTGCTGAAAACGGCTACGTTTTGGGGGCCCATGCCGGGGTCACGCTGCTGATTGCATTCCTCTCTCTCTCTCTCTCTCTCTTTCCCTCTCTTTGGCTCCTTATTCATTACAAAAGACTTGGTTATTCCCGAAAACGATACATTCCCCGCCGATCACGCCTCGAGCGGGCCAATGGTCGTGATGTCCAGACCCTTTGCGAGCTCGGATTTGGAAGGCATCTTGCCCAGCGCCATCAGCTCGGCGGCCTGGGCCATGGCCGGGTCCTTGCCCATGGACGCCATGGCGACGACGGTCTCGCCGCTCGTGTAGTAGGCGACAAAGGCCGACTCCTCGACGCTGCCCTGCAGCACAACGTCGTCCCAGCCGCCGACGGTGTTGCCGCAGTAGCGCAGCTGGGAGCCCAGGGCGGACCAGAAGACGGGGATGAAGTGCGGCGTCTTGACGGCCGGGTTGATGATGTTGTTGGCGACGGCGCGGCCGGCGTTCTGGGCGACGTTCCAGTGCTCGATGCGGGTGTAGCGGCCGTGGCCGCCGGGTCCGTGGTAGGGGTAGGTGGCGATGTCGCCGACGGCGTAGACGTCCTTGAGGCCGACGACCTCGAAGCTCTCGTTGGTCTTGATGGAGCCGTCGTCCTCGAGGCGGATGACCTTGTTCTCGCGCAGGAACTCGGTAGCCGGGGCGACGCCGACGCCGAGGATGACGAGGTCGGCGTCGAGCTTGGTGCCGTCCTTGAGGTAGACGGCGCCGACGACGGAGGCGTCGGCGGGCGAGGGCTCGGCCTTGTCGACGCCGGCGCTCATGTGGAACTTGACGCCGTTCTTCTCGAGGCTCTTTTGGATGCCGGCGCCGACCTGCTCGCCCAGGACGCGCTCGAGGGGCACCTTCTCCATGCCGATGACGGTGACGGAGTTGTCCTTTGCCGTGGCGTTGGCGACCTCCATGCCGATGAAGGAGGAGCCGACAATGACAATCTTCTTGCCCTTGTCGCCGATGGCCTTGACGATCTTCTGTGTGTCGTGGGCGGTGCGCAGGGTGAAGATGTTGCCGAGGACCTTGAAGCCCTGGAGGGGCAGGTTGCGGGGGGTGCCGCCGGTGGCGAGGATGAGCTTGGTGTAGGGGATCTTGCCGCCGCCGGCGCCGTCGTTCTTGGTGGAGACGGTGCGGTTGGAGAAGTCGACGTCGACGACCTCGTCGGCGACCCAGTCGACGGAGCCGGACTTGTAAAAGTCGTCGTCGCGCCACTGCAAGGTCTTGACGTCGGTCAGGAGGGCCTTGGACAGCTTGGTGCGGTCGATGGGGAGGTAGCCCTCGGAGGAGATGACGGTCAGGGGGCCGTCGTAGCCGCCGTTGCGGAGGCCCTCGACGGCGCCGAGGGCGCCGGAGCCTCCGCCGACGACGACGACCTTGTCCTGCTGGGCGTGGGGGCCGGTGGAGTTGCACTTGAAGTTGGGCTTGCGGCGGCCGGCCTTGATCGCGGCCTCGTCTCCCGAGATGTAGATTGCGCCGTCGCGCTCGGTGACCTTGAAGGTGGGGAGGGCGTCGAGGGCGGGGGCGTCTTCGACGTCACCGGTTTTGGCATTGAAGCAGGCTGGCAGTCAGTCAGTCAGTCGGTCAGTTGGTTGGCAGGCGGACTCGGGAAGGCATGGAGAGACAACAGAGCCTAGAGGTAGAGGGGAAGACAAAACAAACCTCCGTGCCATGGACATGTCAAGCGCCCCGATGTGGTCAGGACGCCCTTGACGAGGGGCGCGCCGTAGTGGGTGCACTTGGGGCCGATGGCCTGGATGGTGCCGCCGGCGTTGACGAGGAGGACCTTTGCGCCGTCGATGCCCTCGACTTCGACCTCCTGCTTGTCGCCGGGCTTCAGCGACAGCGAGGTGACGGACTTGAGCTTGTAGTCTGCCATGGTTCGCAGCGTGTGTGAAAAGGATCTCTTGTGTGTGGTCTGGCGGAGCAGGGAGGGGACGAGGCTTGCGTGGCGGAGGAGGAATCTGGTGGTTTGCATGAAGGACGGAGGGGGACGGAGGGGGGGGAGAGGGAACTGAGGGAGGGGTAAGGTGACTGCGGTCGACAGCTGCTGATGTAAACAGGCAGGAGGGCCAAGATGAGAGACGGGGATCGTGTTGTTGACTCGTATGTACCTATAGGTAGTTTGGAACACGGACCGGACCGGGGGTTGTTTATTGGTGAGAGTGCCCAGTGTGATAGGGTAGGTGTGTTGTGTTAGTTGGTGGTCGGTAACGCGATGATGGGATGGGAGCCGTACGATGGATGGGATAGTTGGCGGTGAGCAGGTGAGGTGAGATGAGAGAGTGGGAGTGAGATTGTGGTGTGAGTAAGGATGTGATGTGAGTGTGGGTGAGGATGTGAGTGAGTGAGGATGGATTCCATGCATGGGGAGACAGAGAGAGAGAGAGAGAGAGAGAGGGATCGGATGAGAAAATGCCTACCTGCCTGCCTCATGAATGTCACCGTCATTGTTACCGAAGATACCTACCTAGTCTAGTGCAAGTACCTTGCTCCCTTCCCTGCACTATGTGTCCCTTCCGCATATTGTGGGTGTATGGTGTACATGCCACCGGCACTTCTGCTCCTGCCGGTACTGTACTTGGCCCGATGTACATGGATATCATATAATCGTATCCGTATCACTGCCTCACACAACCCCCCTCCTTCCCAATGGGCTGTGGACAGATGCCGAGTCGAGTGGGAAGGAAAGAGCAAACGGCAGACAAGGGAATGCGCGTCCCAGCGATGACGCCATGACACCAAGAAGCAGCTCCCTAGGTACAGTAGGTACCTACCTGTGTTCACCGTCTTGTCTTCTCCTTCCCAAGCTCGAGCTCTGTCTGCTCCACTCACACCCACCAGCTCGGCCCGCTTGGAAATGTCGCCCTTGTCATTGGCTTCAGGGAAGAAGCTCTGACATATTTACTAGCCATAAGAGGACTAGCGCATATGCGATGGTGCGCAACCCCCACCTCTCCCCTCCTCACCCCTCCTGCCCCGGGCTCGCTCGGCTCATTCTCCGATGATTAATTTTGGAAGCTTCGTTGTTAAGGTCAATCAGGAAGGGAAGGGAAGGACCCGTCTCTATCTACGTACCGACTGCTCCATACCTATCTAGGCAGTTTAGGTACGGATACACTGACTGTCCATTCCTCTCAAAACACCAACCGAGCATCACCACCACCACCACCTTCGAGCCGTCGTTTCATTCAATATCACATGTATCTTACCCAATCAGCCGTATCGCACACAGACTTTCCGACAAGCAAGCCATATTTAATGCGCCAATCCCCAACACCAATCCCGACATGCCGCCATCCATCCCGCCCACCTTAGTAAAGGTTGCCCCCCCAGAGAGACAACGCCGCCTGACAATCGTCGTCCTGAATCCCTTCAACCGCCTCCGCCGCATCCGATGCTATCGTCACCGGCGACCCCCCCATGCCATCTCCTGCAAACATACCTTCGAACCCACCCATGTCGCCGCCCCCGAAAAACGTCACGTCCTCCTCGAACTGCGGTCCGAACGGCAGGCTGTTGTTGCTCATGGCCTCTGCTATCGCCGCCGCCGCCGCTGCCGCTTGCTCCTCTCGCCTGCGCGCCACCTTTTCCACCGTCGCCATTGCCCGCCGGTAAAGCTCCCTGACCGCCGTGTGTAGCTTGCGGAACGACTCCTCGTCGAGCAGCTCTAACATCATGTCAAGCAGCTGCACTGCTTGGCCGGCTAGCCCCTGATCCGTCATCAGATCCTCGTGCTCCGGATATATAAACATGTTGGCCAGCAGGATGATGAGCCCCGAAAAGTGCGCGCACGAGTTGGTCCAGATGCTGCAGTCCGTCTTGGGCCCCTTGACAAACAGCTTCATGCATCCTCGGCTGAGCTCCACGCACTCGCTCCACTTGCTCGGTAGCTCCCTCGCCCCCGCTTGTCCCTCGCTGCCTTCCGTCGTCGTCGTCGTCGCCGCCGCCCTCCTCGCTTCCTCGGCCTCCCGCATCGCCGTCTGGCTGTACGCGCTGACCCTCTGCACACACTCTGCGTTGTGCGAGTAGATGCCGTGCGTCGTGATCCTCACCGAAAAGTAGTTGTGGTACAGCAGCGTCATGTGCACTGCCGGCAGTGCCTCGATGTTGTCCAGCATCGACTCGATCCGGAACTCGGGCGGGATGTCGCCGTGCCACGTCTCGAGCATCGACTCCAGCTTGGCCCTCCGCGACTGTAACTCCTGCTTCGACGCCTTGCGCGCCCGAGTGCTGTAGAGCAAGTCGTACACCTTGCCCGCCATGTGGCTGAGCTCCACTCGTGCCCGGAAAACGTTGAACTTGCTGCCGTTTTTCGCCGCCAAGATGCCCGCTCCGTCCTCGGGATACGGCTCCGGAAGCGCCAGATCAATGTCGGCGTCGAGCTGGATCGACGGCGTCTTGGTTCTAAGGCTGATGTCCTGCGTGTCTTGTCAGTCTCGGAGAAAGAAAGAAAGAAGGAGAGAAAGAAAGGCACCGCTCACTTTATCCATTATGTACGCCATCCAAAACACCCGCGCTCTCTGCCGCGCCACTTCCGCCGGGAAGAAGCTCATTGATTCCTTGTCGTGGAGCCGCATGCGGTGTGCCAATCGGACGGCCGTCCCGATGAGCACCGATGCCGGCTTGGGGTCCTTGGTGCCCTGGAAGAGGATGACCATGCCGACGAGCACCTGGACCCCCAGCAGGTCCTCCTCCCGGGTCACCAGGTCCGACACGGCCGACTGCGCGTTGCGCATGTGGTACAGCACCTTTTGATCGTCCCTCAGTGTCTCGACGTTCCCCGGCTCCTTCAACGAGCATCGATACCCCAGCGCCATGACCATGTTGATGGCCGCCCACACGGCGGGGGAGTGTTGCGAAGACGGCGAGTACCACTCGGAGAGCATCCGCATAAACGTCTTTTGGTCAAAGAGCGGCATGAGGGCGTTGTACCGGCCAAAGTACTCTTCGATGACGGGCATCATGTCCTCGAGCGGCGGCAGCTTTGGCTTCTCCGGGTCGACCACCCATTCGCTTGGGCTGGTGCTGCACGACGACGAGGGCTTTCCGACGTCGGCGTCGTCCGTCGAGTCTCGGCTACCCGTCAGATCCACGCCACCCGTCGAGTTCCCGCCGGTCGTCGAGTTCCCGCCGCCCGTCCATGTCTCGGCAGATGCCGCCGCCATGAACGACGTGCCTGTCATGACTGGCGAGCCCGCCGGGACTCGACTTGCGAGGCGGACGTTGGCATCGATGGCGTGTTGCAGCTGCTCTTCTACCCTGGCCAGGCGGTCCTCCAGCTCTGCCACTCTCTTTGGGCTGCACCGGCTCTTGTTAGACGACGTCGACAATGATGCAAAGACGAGGTCTGCGGGCAAAACTCACTCCCCAGCCGCGTCCTGTTTGCGCCGCCGCCGCCGCTGCTGCTGCTGCTGCTGCTGCTGGCGCTCCTTGGCCGGCGCGACCTTGCGACGGACGGTTGTTGATTCGCATTCCGCCTTGTACAAGACGCAATTCGAGCACGCCGGCTTGAGCATGTCGCACTTGATCTTCTTGATGAAGCATAGATCACAGGCTATGCCCGCCTGCGTGTCAGCCAGCCATACGAATAGTTCGGCCGGCAGTTGACTCACCCTTGCGGCGTAGTGATGAAGTCTCCATTTCGCGTTGTTTCTGAAGCTTTGAACAAGTTTGAACCCAGTCACCATGAACCAAGTAGAACGGATGTTGAGAGAGAAAGATGACCCGGGATCTATCAGACACTTTCTCCCCGCGCCCTCCACACCGGAGGCACCACGCTAACAATAACGGCATCAAAGGGGACCAGACAGGGAGGGGGGCTAGGGATCTGCATGCATGCATGAATGCCTCCAAGCGTCGAACCCACGACGATTACAAATCCAAGACTTAAAGGATTCCCCCCTCCCCCCCGTTGGCCCACTAGCCCAAGCCACAGCCCAAAGCTTCAGACTAGGTAATGTCATGTCTTCCCCTCAGAGATGAAGATGCCCATTGTCAAATGCTGCAGAGCGGTCTTTCTTATACAGCTCCCCGTCGGCCACCTCGGCGGCTTCCCGGGAGCCGTGGCGCCATCTCCGCGTTCCGGTGCCGTGGAGAGCAAGTACTACGTGTCCGACCCCCCGGGACACCTCGGTGAGGCATGGCGAGGCTCGGTGAGGCTCGGTGTGAGATGCGCAAACTCAGCCACCGCGGCGATCATGGTACTCCGTGGAGTTCCACGGAGGAAAACGCCAATGATTCGGATTAATAATGCTCTTTGGATAGACGGACATGACTCGGCCCCAGCGACCAGGGTAGATACATAGAGTACATGCGCGTGTGATTGGACAATCACGAGGCAGATGGACAAGTGTCGGCCAGTCTAGTGGTGTGTATCTTTATGCATCCGAAATGTCGCAGGTAAGAATACAGTGGATTGATTGTGAGTGTTGCCTCACGCCGTCTTGCTCTCCGTCTTGCTCCTCCGTCTCGTCCCTCCGCCTCGACCCTTCGCCTCGCCTTACAGCTCATCCCGGACCGGCTCCGACGGCGCCGGCTTCTCCTCCTCCTCCTCCTCCTCCTCGACGGCCGCGCCCTCCTTGCGCTTCAGCTTCAGGACCTGGGCCTTGACGGTGAACTTGATGTCCCGCTTGTGGTTGTCCACGTCGGGCCGGGAGTGGCTGACGGGCCAGGCCACGACGGCGCCGTCTTCGGGGACGGCCTTGTAGTTGCCCAGGTCGGCGAGGGCGTCTGTCACGGAACACGTTTGGTTAGCCTTCCTTGTCTTTGGGGGAGGGGAAGAGAAATGGAATGATTCAGTTGAATCCGCGCATCGTTGCCGGGTTTCTCTCTCTCTCTCTCTCTCTCTCTCTCTCTCTCACCTTCACAGTCGCTGCCGTCGGCGACGAACAGCGGGAGGACGTGGTACAGCGCGCCGGGGGCGAAGATGGCGACCCTGCTCGCGTCGAGCGCGCGGTCGACCTCGCCCTCGCCCTCCGGGGGCACGGCGACGCGCTGCGTCACCTTGTCCTCGGCGGACGCGGGCTTGTCAAAGACGGCGAAGAGGCCCTTGCCGCCGCCGGCGCCGGCGTCGTCGTCGTCGGCAGCGCGCCGCTCCTGCGCCTCGATCCAGGCGCGCGCGCGGGGCGGCACGTCGGCGTACTCCATGACGAGCACGTTGCGCTCGTACATGTGGCGGTCGAGGCCGGCCCAGCCGCCGGGGTACTCGCGGCCGGCGAAGAAGGCCCTGAGGCCGTCGGCGTAGTTGAAGAGGCCCGTCGGCGGCTTGTCGAAGAGGTCGTGCAGCGTGTACTGCGCCGCCGGGAACGTCGCCGACGCCTCGCACGCCGCCGCGTAGTCGCCGTCGGCCGCGAACGGGTCGCGCCACGGGAAGTTGTCGGCCATGGTCGTCTTGGCCCGCGGCGCGGGCGGCTTGTCGGCGGCCGCGACGGTCATCACCAGGGCCGCCGCCGCCGCGAGGGTGAGGGTGAGGGTGAGGGACGCCGACTTCATCATGTTTGTTTGTTTATTTGTTTGTTTGTTCGACGCGGCAGCGCTGGACGGTCGGTATCGTGTAACGGGACTAACTGTTCACTGCGGACGAGGTACAGCAATGGCGACGACAGACGATAGACAACGTCGACATCGACAACAGCAAGAACAATTTGCTTCAATTCACACACACACACACACACACACATGCTCTCGAGCTCCCTACATATACAGAGGCGCCGCTCATCAGGCCACACATTGGCACCGGCGAAGGGAGCATGCATCGTTGTCCTTTGCGGACGCAGCACGCTCCGGATTGCCCTTTTGAGTCGCGGTTCCCGGCGCCAATATGTATGCGGTTCAACGCGGGCGATGCCTCCGTCTCGTCTCCTTCTGGGGTGTCTCCAATGTCTCTCTTTTTTTTTTTCCCTTTTTTTTTTTTACTTTTACCCCGAATGAACCGAACGGGAGAGAGAGAGAGAGACAGACCCCTCGCCTGATGACAACCCCCAGAGCTCATCCATGTAAGCCGCGCCGGGATCCATCCGTGTCCCCCCCCCCTGTCTCTCGACCGTTTCTTGGTACGCTGTCATGAGGAGTTGCAGCCGTTGCCGGCTGGCGCGAGATCAAGGTTAATTCTAATCCGGCTTTGAAATGGTGACGTTTGTTTTGCAGGATTGCTTCACCCCACCACCCACTTCCATCTCCAGATGTGTCATGATTTATCGTGTGCGTGGGTGTTGCCGGCATACGTCGTACTGCTAGCAGCTCTGCCACGTGCGGCTCGACGTGATGCAAGAGAGAGAGAGAACCCTGATGGGCCTTCTCTCGAGGTTAATCAGCCTGGGCCGTCTCTCTCTTTTGCTTACTCGACTCTTGTTGTTCTCTTTCTTGTCTTTCGGCCTCCGGAATTGCCATGATCACCACGCACGCTGTCCCCATACCCGTTGGCCCGGCCGGGTCTATATAATGTGCTCCGGAAGGCCAGTCGATTCCCCGGCTCGATGCGAACGCCCGCTTACGATGTCCTCGAGCCTGACAGGCATCCTCCATCGCAACATGACCACCGGCCCTCTGCTTTCTCGCCCTAATCCCCATCCGCGCCGAGCGGCGGCCATCCGCTTCGGGCCGGCCGCTCCCATTGGCCCGTGGATCGAGAGCTCCGCCGCCGTACCATCGCCTCTGGTGTCCATGACGTCGCATCCCCGTCGGATATGACGCCTCTTCCCGTCATTACATGGCTTTTCTCCCATCGCACTTCACCAAGGCCGCAACGCCGTGTATCGTCTGCTGTTTACAGCCTTGTTACGTGTTTGTTGCGTGCTTGTCGCGATGTGATCCGTCTCCATGTATAAGTGACCAGTGATCCCGCCGAGCCGCTTCAACTGAGGCCCTTTATTATTTCTTTTTCCCCAGAGACACCCGCGGTTCCAAGCACAATCTCTTTGGATCCCAAGCCCTTTCTCATAAACGCTACACAAACCTCACGACAATGGCCACTCAGATAGCGTACGCGGTCGAACAGATCGTCGGCCACCAAGACGATGCCATCACGCAACAGGACGTCACCAGCTACGACGGCGACAAGGGCAAGTCGGGCGAGTTCATGAAGGCCCTCACCTGGCAAGGGAAGAACAAGGTCCAAGTCGGTCAGTGAAATCCAGGTTTATCCGACGACGCGTGCGTCCGTCCCCTAACACACGCGGCCTAGTCACCGTCCCCAAGCCCAAGATCCTCGAGGAGAACGATGTCATCCTCAAGGTCACCGGCAGCACCCTCTGCGGCAGCGACCTCCATCTCCTCCACGGCGCCGTCGTCCAGCTGAAGAAGGGCGACATCCTCGGCCACGAGTTCTGCGGCGTCGTCGACGAGGTCGGCTCCAACATCAAGAAGGCCAAGGTCGGCAAGCGTTACGTCGCGTCCTTTCAGATCGCCTGCGGCGACGTAAGTTAAAAACCCCAAAACCAAAAGAATGATGCTTCCCCCCTCTCTCTCACACAATCTAACCAATCTACCGCGCAGTGCTTCTACTGCAAGCAGAAGCTCTCCTCCCAGTGCGAGAGGGTAAACTCCAACACGATGGCCAAGTCCATGTACGGCTCCCAGACGGCCGGCATGTTCGGCTACTCGCACTTCACCGGCGGCTTCGCCGGCGGCCAGGCCGAGTACGTGCGCGTGCCGCTGGGCGACGTGAACCTGCTCGAGATCCCCGACGACGTGCCCGACGAGAAGGCCCTGTACCTCTCCGACGTCCTCGCCACCTCGTGGAACGCCGTCAAGGACACGGCTGTCTACCCCGGCGACGAGGTCGCCATCTGGGGCGCCGGCCCCATCGGCCAGATGGCCGGCGCCTTCGCCGTCGACCAGGGCGCCTCCAGGGTCATCTTCGTCGACACCGAGCCGCGCCTGTCCCAGCTCCAGTCGCGGTGGCCCGCCCCGCACGCCGGCAAGCTCGAGCTGGTCGACTACAAGAAGCTTTCTTTCGGCGTCACGAACAAGGAGACGGTCGTCTCGCGCCTCAAGGAGCTCTGCGGCGGCCGCGGCCCCGATGTCGCCATCGAGTGCGCCGCCGGCGAGTACGCCAAGGGCTGGCTGCACGCCGCCGAGATGGCCGTCGGCGCCGAGACGGACACGAGCGAGCTCGTCAACGAGATGATCGAGGGCGTCCGCAACTTTGGCCGCTGCGGCGTCACCGGCGTCTACGTCGGCTACACCAACCACTTCAACATCGGCTCCCTCATGGAGCGCGGCGTCCGCCTCATCGGCAACGGCCAGGCCCCCGTCCACCTGTACTGGGAGGACCTGCTCAAGAAGATCCAGGAGGGCAAGATCGACGTCTACCAGATGCTCTCGCACCGCATCCGCCTCGACGACCTCGACAAGGTCTACTACAAGTTCGACAAGCACGAGGACGGCATCCAGAAGATCTTTGTCGAGACGAAGTTCTCCTTCCCCAGGGCCGAGGGCTCGCCGGAGCTGACGACCTTCTGAGGATAGGGAAGGGGGGCGGGGCGGCGGAGCGATCACGAGGAAGGACGTTGTTTTGACTTGGGGATTTCAGCGATGTTGCTGTTGTAATGAGAACACGATCAGAACCAGAACCTATCCCGTAATACCTTTTTCTCCCCCTTTGTCAGGAGGGGGGGCAAGGCTTAGATAATGTCGGCATATTGAGAAAGAAAAAAATAGCATTCGTTCATGATAGATTGACCAGTGACTACGTGATGCGCATCCCCCTCACACCGCCCTACACAACGGTCCGTCCGGCCGCTCGACAAAGGCCTCGGCGCCGACGCAGGTCGGGCAGTAGAAGACGCCGAGCGGGTCGTACCTGTTCTTGGCCGCCAGGTGGGCGGCGTAGTTGGCGCCGTAGAACGTCCGGACGTAGTCCGGGTCGTGGCGGTCGCCCTCGTTCATGTAGCCGCCCGTGTCCGGCGCGAGCCTCTTCGCGGCGGCGCCCTTGACGAAGGTGACGTCGTCCCGCACCGCCGCGCGCGCGCCCCGCCGCTCGCCGTCCTGGGGACGCCGCGGCCGGTGACGAGCACGTACGGCGAGCGCCGCCACGCCGGGTGCAGGCCCGCCGTCCCGTCCGCGGCGTCCTCGAAGACCCGCCCGCCCGAGACGAGCAGCACGACGTTGGACGCGTGCTCGTCGGGCCGGCCGCTGAGCACCTCGACGGCCTCGCGGACGCGGCCGCGGTCGGCGACGGCGGCGCGGTCGATCATCCGGGACGTCAGGACCGCCGTGTCCCCCGCCGGGTCGTACAGCCCAGACTCGGCCTCGTAGAAGGACCAGTAGTCGGCGTACGTGGCGAAGCTCTCGCGGATGAGGAGGCGGTCGCGGAACCCGTCGAGGGCCGCGCGGACGGGGGCGAAGCCGGCCTCGGCCTCGGCCCGCGGCCTGCCGATGGTCCAGAGCCCGTGGCTGTAGCCCGAGGTGGCGTTCTCGACGGAGACGCCGGGGTAGTTCCGGGACCAGTAGGCGTACCCGGCGTACCCGGCGTCGCTGAGGTCCGGGTACGATTGCAGCAGGACCGACACCGCGTCCAGGAGGTCCGAGTTGTTGTTGTTGGCGGCGGCAGAGGAGGAGGAGGAGGAGGACGACGACGACGACCCGAGGGGCGCGATGGCGAGCCTGTGCGCCGTCACGACGTCGACGTTGGGGTGCGCCTTGATGGTGGTGCCGAGGACGACGCCGTATCCCGGCCCGCCGCCGCGGAGGGCGCGGAACAGGTCGGCGTTCCGGCAGTGGTTGGCCGTCACGACGCGGCCGTCGGCGAGCATCACCTCGGCTTCGAGGATCTGGTCGGCCCCGAGGCCGTAGTTTCGGGTCGCCGGGCCGTGGCCGCCGCCGGAGGCCCAACCACCGGTGGCGCCCGGGGACGCGGAGCCGCCCCCGACGGCGATGACGTCGTTCGCCTTGGCGACCTCGTAGACGTCCCTCCACTGCCACGCGCCGTCGATGCGGACGGCGCCGCCGTCCCAGCCCGAGGAGCCGCGGCACCGGTCGGCCGGCGCGTGCGCCTCCTGGAAGCCGATGCCGTTGCGGAAGTGCCGCAGCCAGATCTCCAGCGAGCCGTGGCCGTCGGAGCGGCCGAGGAGGTCGTGTCCCGTGCTGGCGACGACGAGGCGGACGTTGTGGACGAGCGCGAAGTCGATGGCCGAGCGGATGCTGGCGCGGTCGGACGCGTTTACGGCGTACGCCGGGAGGGACCCGAGGGAGCACTGGGCCGGGGCCTCCTGGCCGGCGGCGGCGGCGTCGTCGTCGTCGTCGTAGTCGACCGGCGCGTAGGTGATGTTGTACGGGTACGGCCGGCCGACGGGGTTCGAGGTCTGGAAGTCCTGGTCCGGCCACATCTCGGCGACGCGGGCGCACTTTTCGGGGTCCTTGCCGCCGAAAGGGCCGTCGTAGCACGACGCCGCCACGGGCGCCGTCTTGATCAGCTTGCCGCCGGTCGTCGCGTTGAGGGCCTCCCACGAGAGGTCGGACGGCCATCCTGGGTCGCCTGGCACCTGTCGGCAGGTCAGCGCGCGTTCGCCGACACAACCGTTGGCATGGCCGGTCCGAAGGAGGCGGCGGGGCTGGGTCTCTTGCGTTTTTGCACCTGGGCAGAGGGGGGCCATCGGCCCGGGTCCCGCCGTTTCCGGACTCTCCTCCTTCCGAGCCCACGGCGAGCGCCGCGAGAATCGACAAGGCCCGGATGAGCCGCATGACGGGTGACTTTCGCGTACGCAACATGACTAGGCGCTGGAAGAATGATGCTACGGAGAGTCGATCCTGAGGGTCAAGCTACCTGCAGGATATTATTTAATAGCTTCGCGACGCCCTAACCCGCCATCCGGTCTGGGGCCGGGGTGTGACCTACATCGAGATGCAGTCATCCTGCGCCAATGCTGCTCAGAGCGGGGTTTGAGACATGCCACGCCGGACGACCAAAGACCGGTGATTTGCGAGCGCCCACGCTCCAAGAAACCGGCCACGTCGAATGTTGGACCGCGACCCGGCCCGGATCCCCGGTCTTCCGTCTCGGATGGAGGCTCTCCCTTGCCCGGCGAAGGCACGAGTGCGGCGTGGGAGACGAGAGAGTTGCAGGGGCTGACGAAGGGAGCATTATACATACGCACATGGCTCCGAAAACACTGTCAGCCGATTGGTTATTTTGCCATTCTGGGGTGATACGGGTAGTGGACAACAGGAGGTCGGGATACCGTTGGCACTAGCAAATGGGTTGGTTGTCTTGCGCTTTCCAGTTAATAAGCCACCCCAGTTTGAGATCGATTCATAAGAGATTCCAGAGCTCGAGGGTCCCTGGAGCAGATAGATCCATTGATCTGAGCTCATCAAGCACATGCCAAAGTAGCTGACACGAACTTCGAATGATGTGCCTGTTGTGGACGTAGGAGAAGGACTATTCACTGCAACTGGGGGGTCAAGTGCGGTTTTTGTTAGACCGCTAGAGCAGGACAGAGAAACAAGACTTGTCTCATTGAGGTGTTCGGCAGTGCATCCAGACAGGAGAATAGCTGCAGTTTCAGCAGAAAGATTTGGATAACATGGTAATGTATGGTTGGTTTCAGTACATGATAGAATTGTAGAGGTCACAATAAGTGTCATGAGGACCTGGTGGTATCCAACGAAGGGTACAAAACGGAGGCCACGCATCCCAAAATTAGTAGATTTCGTCAACCAGGGACAATGGCAGTCAAGATTGTGCATGGGTTATCCCGCAGCCGAATAGAAAGAAACCGGCAAACGGATGCCGGCATCCTAGCTATTCCCAATCCGATGATATTCATATTCCCAGAATATCCTTCATGTCGTCGTCCTTCGGAATTGGGAGAAAGTGGCCGACACAACGAACAGCTTTTCAAAGGCCGAGGCCACGAAGCAACACCATTACCTGCTGGTCAAGTTCCATCAATCCTATTCACGACATTGACGAACGTCGAGCGTGTTGCTCACAAGAGCCTTTGGCTCGTTGCCCTTTACAATTCATCAAAGGCTCGTTCTCACTTTGGATACATGCAAGATGGATAATTAAGAATTAAGTCGTAAGATTAGGTTAAGCCCCTTCTTGGGTCGTTTAACTATAATAACAGGTTGAACATCAGAAAAAGCTAACAAGCTCAGATTCCTCTGATCCCATCATATCTTTACATTGTCATGACGCACTTTCGCAGTGGCACAACTTGGGGTGGTGGCGGACGGGTAGATCGCACCTAGCACGGGAAACCTCACGACGCACGCCCGGCGCTCGTGATATTCCAAGGTCGTGACTCGTGTCTCCTTGCCGCCTTCGTTCGACGGCCTCTTTCCCTACCCCTTCCCCACGCCGCATCGCCCGTCCTTGTGGACATGGGCGCTTTTGCGCGGGCTATTCGAAACAACCTCTTGGTCGGCTCTTGTGCCGAGCTGTGTTCCCTCCTGTGGGCTCGTACGACGACCGGGTTGCCCACTTCCACACCTGGACGGACGCCCGTCATGACGCTCTGGACATCACCGCTGGCCCCCAATGCCAGGTGTCCGGTGGCTGATCCAAAGGCGCGCCGCGCCCGGCTCTACCGCGGCGACCGGTTCGAGTGAGATGAAACGGCGGGGTCGCGAGAAGAACTTAGTAAGGGAATGCAGCCGGTCCCGGTGGCTGATGTCGGGTTTGCCGGGGTTGCACAGGCAGTCCGCGTGTCCCCCCCCCCGACGCGTTGCTCAAACAAGAGGGCAAGCTCAATCTGCCATGGCAGAAAGCAAAGGGGCCACTGATGGCCTTCGTGGCAAGGTCTTGCGGCAGACGGATACCTACCGAGAAGAGGTTGCTGGCGGTCCAAGATCGACACCCTGACGGTGCGCAAGTGCCGCCGATGAACAAACGTGCTCGGGTATAATAGTACCGTGATTTGGATGGAAAAGTCGAGTTGCGCGGTAGCCCTTTCCGAATCTGCTGATCGCGCGCTTTGAAAGTCGTCGACCGAGACTCAAAGCCAGGGCTCCGGAAACATCGACAGCTGAGACGGCCGGGCTCATGCGTGGTGGCCGTCGCCGTTGCAGTAAGGGACGGGGTAGGTCTCGCTGCTGCACATGCGGATGACGCCCTTGACCCAGGACAGCGAGCCGAAGGCCTGGCTGTCGTACGAGTCGGCGACGAAGGGGGTCTTGGTAGGGCTGTCCGTGCAGCCGCTCAGCACGAGGCCCTGCACGCGGCGGACGTAGGGCTGGCTGACGACGAGGCCATACTTGTTGGGCGGCAGCGTGAACCGGACCAGGTTGGTCTGGGTCGTCGTCCACGTCCTGTCGAACTTCTTGTCGAGCGATATGCTGACGCCCTTGCGGCCGAACTCGATCTGGCCCTTGAACTTTAGGTTCTCCGAGAGCTGGAAGCCGTCCTCGATGCTCACGATGGCGTCGCCGCCGGCCGACGAGACGAGCGGGGACATGGCGACGTCCGAGTCGAGGAAGGAGTCGTCCGACAGGACCTGGACCTCGGTGCTCTTTTCGCAGCCGCGACGCACGACGCCGGGGGCGCCGGTGATGTTGGCCAAAGGGGCGGGAGCGGCGGCGGCGGCGGCGGTTTCGAGGGCCTCGTAGTGGGCGGCCTTCATGATCCGAGAGGTCCTGTCGTGGTTGAGGACGAGCACGTCGTCGGCGGCGAGCACCTGAGGCCGGAGGAGGCCCGCAAGCACGGCTGCGGCGAAGCCAAGGAGACAAAGGAGAGCGGAAGACGACGCCATTTGTTCCTTCGAGATGGTAAAGACGAGTCTGCTGGGCTGTGCATGCTCGGGAGGAGCGCGTTGTCGGGTCTCGCAGTTCGCAGGCCGTGGAAGACGGCGGATGCCAGCTAGGGCGAGGGGAATAAGCAGGACGGACCGGAATAGGGCGAGGAGAGAGGAGGAGAAGTGTCAAGGACAAGAAGCCTTACGGAGGTGTGGGGCCGGCGACCCCGTGGCAAGGTCGAAGCGTATGCGAGGCGTATGCAAAACCCACACGAGGACCAGGAGCGGCGCGGTCGAAAGAGGAAAAGGGGGGGGGGGGGGCAAGCTGTTGGCATCATCACCAGCCGGGACCTATCATCGATATAGCAGCGTGTCTGTTCTTCACTCTAGTCCACAGCACAGCATTATCCCGACTAGAAGCTTCTTGATAAAAAGGAGGGAGGTCCCAGGCCGGGCATCGTGCTCGTCGAACAGGCCGTGTCACGCTCAGCCCGATACCCCCACGTTCGACCACCGGATGCGCACCAAGGACAAAGGGCCTTTCCCTGGGTTCCCTGCAAGGTTAACCAGGCCGCTCCGCCGCGTTGCAACCCAAAAGGAGTCTGATCCGGAAATTGGTGGACCGCGAGACTCCTTACTACGGCGCGTACCTTGCTCCCCTGCTCCGCTCTGGAGGGGGGGGGGGAGTATTGGACAAACGTTATTCGCCGTCTCTCCAATGGCGGCTCGCGGCTCTCGCTCTCCGCTGCCCAGCGGAGCGGACCCGCGGGAGGGGAGGTTCCCGCGCATGTCCGGACCATGGCCGAAACGTGGCTTGTGTACAACCGGGAACATGTGCCGAATCAGGGGCGTTCATAAAGGGGGTTCGTCCGATGTGCTTTGGGCAAATTCATGCCATTTTTTCTTATTTAATTTTTTTTCACCCACGCAGGTGATGCGATGCGATTAGAGAAACGCGGCGCCCCCAATACGACCTGCTTTCCCCTAACGAGCGTTTCCTCGGGGAAATGGGTTCGATCAATGTCATGCTATGCTTAATATTGAAGGGCGAGTTCAAGCATAAAGCTCAATCTTGTTTTCCCAGCCGGAGACGACGCACATTGGCTGCCGGCGGCGCTCAGCCTCCATAGGCAATATGCAGCGTCCCATGTTGATTGGGGCGGCGGCAACGGGTGCGAGTCATGTCGCCTCCTGACGTACACGCGCACACACACACACACACACACGACCCATGGTGAAATCTCTGGCCCCAATGCAACTCCCCGTGTTTGCAAATGTGGCTTTCGGGAACTGATCCGCGAGCTAGTCTGTTGCTGGCTAACGGTGGCGGTGGTGCCCCGGTGTATCCGGACGATCCGCCGAGTCTGATATAAACGCGTCGTTCGTCATCGACAACCACAGCCGCGTGCACGAGAAACGAGGCAACGGGCGGACCGTCTTGAGCTGAACGAGGAGTCCGTCTGCCCCCCTTTTTAGTCCCAGACCATGTCCAAACCTGCACAAGGGGTGGGACAGCACGAGCCGAGACGCATCTCGGCAGCCTGGCGAGGACGAAATGACGAGACTCTTCTCGAGTCCAAAACCTGTTGCTGCTCGGAACCTGCCCAGCCGGCCCCAGCTACAAATGCGCCTCCACGTGCCCCTTTCCGGCCATCATATTGGAACAGGCAATAAATAGGGGCGCAGTAACGCGGCCGTCCGACTCGACCTAGCCGCGCAGCTTTGACAGCTTCCTCAACTGGCCCCAGTTCTAATGATAGTTGTTACCAAGCGATGGCAAGGGTATGTATATGAGCCGCCCCCCATCTCGATCCAAGCGCGAACCCGTTTGCTGGTAACTTGGCGGGTACGATGCCACTGTCTAGCCCGATTGGGAAGGCAGCAGTAATACTGTATATTGTTCCTCAAAATCTAACACGCGCTGCCCGTAACGTGGACTCGACAGATAGACAACGTAGGGTCAGTGGGTGCTTGTACAGGCAGTTAGGACCTGGGTTAAAGTCAGTCTCATGAGCCTCATGTAGGTTAATGGGCGTGGCCCGTAGACGCGCGCATGTTCATGTGTGATACAAGCAAGCATATAGCCGACCTTTCATAAATATAGAGAAGAGGCAAACTCCTTGGGAAGGATACACTGACTAGACAGATACACAGAAATACATCAAAGTGTGTACGGTAGGAAGGACTCATGCAGTGCAGTGATGTAGAGAGAAAGACTAATATATACATAAGCAGTATAAGATACTTCCCCTAACCAGCTTAAAAGAGCTGTATAAATTCAAAGAAAGTTCTAGTTAAGGCATAAACTTGAGTAATTAAAGGAGTAAAAACTCCTACCTTTCTT
>MU846432.1:0-25671 GCA_030867225.1 Colletotrichum caudatum
TAAGATATAGCACCTATATATCTCCTATACGGCGTCTGTATGCTAAGCATATAGCGTCTATATTCTTAACGTATAAATCTTATTTAATCTTATCGTTATATAACTTATCTATAGTTCTTCCGTTCCATAGGGAGTCATCCCTCTGTTAGTCTATAAGATGCTGCGCCGCCTGCGCTTCCAGGGCCTGGTGGGCCTTCTGGCTGCCTGTAGTTTGTTGGGTCGTAACACTATATAAGTCACAATTACTGCCTTGTAATTGTGGTTCCACTTTTACTCCTGTTCATCACATGTAATATCCTGCCTCACCTATCTCGAAGGATCTCCGCGTATGCCCATACCCGTGAATTCCAATTCGACAGGATCATCCTTCAAGTGATAGGTAACCAGCCCTGTTGGACCAGTGCTCGAAAGGTAGACTGCTTAGCCAAGAACGCCCGCAGATCGCTTCAATGAATCTCTGCTGCCTGATGGTTTCTCGCTCAATCGTCGCGTGCATTTGGTTCTTACCCCTCTTTTCTATCGTATGAGCTCCTAGTATTCTGTCTCGTGAACCTCAATCTGCCCACCTCCCGCAACGCTATTGGCGTTCAGACGCTAGCACGGCCTCCTCCCTTGGTTGACCTGTGTCTATCTCTTTCTTTAAAGTCTTGGATGACTTCTGACGACGAAATTGCGTCATGGAAATCTGCAGCACCTATCGCAACTTTTTCGATCACATGTTGATGCCTCGTAAGAAAAAGACACATCGTCATGGTATGTGCGCAGTCTGGATGAACGACAAGGTATTAGAGAGTCGGCAAACGATTGTCAACTACACCAAAAGTTATATCATTTTCTGAAAGTCCGTTATGAGAAAGATCCCTCGGGGCCCAGCTTTAGGACTAACAACACTCTCAAGTCTTTCGTCGCCTGGGCTCCAGTATTCTAGGGAAGTTCAGAAGAAACAAGCGGCCTCGCACGAAAGTTCCTACATAACTGCCTGGATCACCACGAGTCGTGCCGCTTCAGCCAGCCAGAAGAGAAATTGAAGCTTCCCTATCGATTTCTATCCATTAAGGCTGACGTCGGAGGCATCTCCGTCAATCTAGCTGGAAATGATGGCTTAAAGGGCAAGTATCTTCTTCGAGTCATTGTTAGGGTTCCGAAGACAAGCCGTCATTTAAGACTCTAACAAGGAAATATCACGGATCATCTTGCCTCCTTACGTTGGAGCAAGCTGCCAGCCACATTGCGAGATGATATCACCCTGACAAGGGGGCCCTTAGTATCGAATATATATTGATCGATTTCTTGTGAATTATCCAAGATGGTAAGATGGATTGGCTTGATGAATCAATGAAAATTGCATCGGTTTATCGACAAGCGACTCTCATCATTGCGGCTGCATCCTCCAAGGACTCCTCCCAAGGTGTTTCCAAAATCGGGCGGCTTCAGCCTCCGACATACCGCGTTCCGTATTATAAAAAGGAAGAATCTCTGCAAGCCGGCTACAAGATTGCGGAATGCATAGAAGACACAGGCATTTACACAGGAACTGATGGAACTTTGAGAAAACGTCCTTGGGCATTTCAAGAATGGTGCCTCGGTCGACGAAAAGTCTTCTTTACGTCTCAAGGCATCAAATGGAGTCGCAATACATCGGAATGAAAGGAGCATGGAGACTCTACGGATTTGAAGCTGTATAAAACCATGTCATGGATAAGGTGTCTGGAAGAATACACCAGTAAGCTCCTTACAGTCCCCTCCGATCTTGTTGCTTTTCGCGAATCGTGGCCGAGATACAAAGGTCTAGGACTGATCTCTTTGTGCCTGAGTTTGGGATTGGGGAAGACAACCTAGCGGAGCAGCTTCTCTGGAGGCCTATATCTACAAAGCATGAGATCACGCCTAGTCTACCATCGTGGTGGTGGGAAGGTACAGGGGGGGCAAAAGGGATGGCTGGTAACTGAGGAAGACCGCGTGTTGAGGAAAGCTATGGTGAAGAGTATCGCTAATACCGTCATCCTGAGCAATTCAGGGTCTTTGAATGCTTCAGGCCTGCTGGTTAGTTGCGTAATAGCTTCATTGTCGCTGTGAAAATGTTGTCTTCAACATTTGAAGAACAAGACGGAGTACTAGCTGCCTCTTGGAAAGTCGAGATTACGGGGTTTGACTAAAGAACATTTCAAAATAAGGCGAGTCTTCATTTTCGATTAAAATAGTAAATGCAACATCCTTGGGATTGCCACATTAGATCGCTGTCGTTATTTCTCGGAATGTTTTTACTTTATCCTGGCCTCGATAAAAGACCAGTCCGGTGGGATCCATGGTACTCACTAGTCCCCATCTTGAGATTACCCAAAGGTCTTTTGCTAACTAGAACAAATAGTCATTCTGCCTTTGTAAAGAAGCCCTCTAGCGGCGAAGAAGACTGGTCGATTGGTAATGAGAGTATTGACAGCGCCTTCGAAGAACATGGCATTGAAGATGATAGGGATGATGACTATGAACCTTCTGTCGAAGAAAGGGAAGATAGCTGCTTGGACTACTTGCATAGAGATACGGTGAGCTTTTGGCTTCTCAACTTCGTGTATACCAGGACAATGCGGCTGATTAAAACAGGATGCTTGTTTAGAGTTTTCAAGTTGCACGGTCTTGCAAACCTCACTGGGCTTTGCTTCTTCAACCGGTCAATGACCTGTTGAAAAAATATGCACGGGTTGGGGTAGCTGTTTTATGACCGCGAGCTTTGAAGACAGGAGAAGGTGATTTCACAGAGTTTGAGGTCGTTTAACATGTCTACAGGAACTGCTTTGATGCTTAAGCCACTGCTCAAGCTTTCCATCATGTTAGTGTTCTTTCTCAAGTTAGAAGCCACTTAATCTTCAAGTATGATTAGCTCGTTGTGATGTAAATTTGCTCTGGCGAAATGCTTGCGGCGGAGTACAAAAAGTGAGAAGTCAAAAGTGATACCGAGACGATATCGTGGAGCCCCAAGTCTGATGTTTGGCCGCCGTGTGACACGACTTATCGTTCTCTGGTCAGCACGATTTCTCAACGGATATATATGCAAGCAAAGTGTAGCGGGAGATTGATTGGTTATCATCACGTCTCACGGTTCTTGGCTGTCCTTCCAACGATTGGCTGCCAAACGATGCCAACTTTGCAGTAGACTCAACAAATGGATTCCAGCCACATTCGAGATACTGAGGCGACTAGCGCATCGATGCATTTCCCAGTGGCGGGTGAAGGGTGAGCGAACAGTCGTAAGCTAGCTTAGGCAGCACCCTTTCTGCCTGATCTTATGTATGATCTCCCCAGCCTTCCTTACACACGAACTTCCATAAGACCAAGGCCGAACCCCAGAGCTCGCACAGAACAGAACCATCAGCATTTCTCACACTAAGAACACAGTCATGAGCGACATACTGAAGCTCACCAAAGCCACCTTTCTCTCTGGCGCCGGAGATCCAACATCTCAAGGGTTCCATCAATTTCTGGATCGCACTGCGCCGGGGTTTGGAACGCTTTCTAAATTCTTTTCAAGGTGGCTTAGACTCGACCTCGCCACGATAGTCCTTCTCATATCTTTCGGCGGGGATATTCCGAGAGCGTTGACGGGTCTTCAAAATCTGGGAACTCAGATTTACTGGTGGATAACCCGGTTCTTCACTGCTTCTATCTCTATAGGGGCCAATGACAAGCTCAATAGAGAGGTTCTGAACTGGTTGGGTGCCCATGTCCTCACAAGGCAAGGGACTCGCGTCCTGACCGCACGAACTGAGGTCATCCAGAACGAGGCGTGGTACTATCGAAAGCCAGTCGAGCGTGACGACCTTCATCACGAGAAGAGGGTTCCCGTTCAATACCTGCCTACTTTTGGTACAACCTGGTTCGTGTACGAAGGGGGTTTCTTCATGGTACGACGAGTATCCACCAGAACTAACCGCTCTGTCTACACCGGCATTCCTGACGAATACTCCGCTGCCCCCGAGGGCGATGAGCCGTTGGTTGTCCTGCGACTCGGGCGTTCCATTCAACCAGTCAAAGACTTTCTCAATAACTGCCGGGCCTTCGCGGACAAGCAGCGCGAAGCTTTCATCACGGTCAGAGCGACAAAAAACCAGTACAATCAGGAATCCTGGGACACGACCATTCTTCGCCCGATAAGACCTTTGGAGACTGTGCATTTTGATGAGAAGACGAAGAATGACCTCGTACACGATATAGAGATGTACCTCAACCAGAAGACGAGAAAGTTTTACACCGAAAGAGGGATTCCATACAGAAGGGGCTACCTCTTCCATGGACCGCCAGGCACAGGCAAGACGTCATTGTCTCTTGCCCTTGCAAGCTACTTCAACCTTGAGCTTTATCTGCTTCATATCCCAAGCATTAGAGACGACAACGACTTGGAAAATCTCTTCACAGCACTCCCTCCGAAATGCATTGTGCTTCTGGAAGATATCGACGCAATCGGATTACAGCGCCGGAAGAAGCTCGACCCAGAGGATACTTCATCCGACGACAATGACAGTGATAGTGATAAGGAGAGTGCAAGGTCCTTTGGCAGATGTCGCTGCACTCTCTCTGGTCTCTTGAATGTCTTAGATGGGGTCGCGTCTCAGGAGGGTCGCATCGTCTTGATGACCTCCAACGTTGCTCGCAAACTCGATAGAGCCTTAGTCAGACCTGGACGGATTGACAGAATGATATACTTGGGGAACATATCGCGGCACAGTGCCAAGGGCATGTTTGAGCGCATGTACCGGCCATATGTATCAATCGAAAACACTCTCATGGAGAAAGGTGTTGAGCATCCAGAGCAACACGCATATGAGATTGACCAACTGGCAGAACTTTTCAGCAGCCAGATACCAGAAGACGTTTTCACACCAGCACAACTACAGGGATACTTGCTTCATCACCGGGATTCACCTGAGAAAGCGACAGAAAGCATTTCAAGTTGGATTGTTCAGGAGAAGGCGATGATGGACGAAGCAGAAAAGCGCAAGAGAGCGTCAGCTGAGCGTAAAGCGAAGAAGAAGAAGGCACTGAAGAGACTGAAGGCACTCAAGTCTTTGAAGTCGAATGCAGAAGAAAAGGGTGACAGCAAGGAAGATGAAACCGGACCAAAAGTAGCTCGGGTAGAAGAAGCGCCCAAAAATGGAGCATGCAACGAGAGCGATAAGAGTCAGGGCACCGTAAATGGCACCAAGGACGCGGAATATGTGTCGAACGTCAAAACCAACCAAGAAGAAGTTGAAAAGACAGAAGAGTAATGAACGTTCTGTGTAGCGTCAAGGGCCATCTCTGACGGTATGGTCAGTTGTCTGTTGAGTGAACAAGTCCGTGGCAACAAGCCGCATCGGCTGGTACGAGAAACAAAGTTACTGAAATGACGCGTGGACACACAATATTATGAGAAGGACTATGAGGAGATAGTGAAAGGAAAGAAAAGAAAGGGGAGGAAGCAAACATGATGAATGTCGTTTGAAATTGAGATATCTGTGCAGGTGCTTGGATCGATAATTAGTCAACCGTCGGTCTGGGGTCAACTTGTCAAGTCAGTTACCGACCTTTTTTCGGATTTTCGAAGCCGGCAGAACGACTGAGACGAACAAACGGGCACTACAGCGTTATGAGAGAATTGAGAATTGACACAATTTGAAAGCCAACCCCAAGTCTTTTCCGCCCACTCGGAGTAGATGGGGTTTTCGTTGTACCGGACGAGACGGGCTCCAATGTCGAGGAAGCAAGCGTTCAGGCAACTTTAGGTTCATCATCCCTTACTACGCAAGCCCAGCGGCTCCCGGTGCCGGTTGATTACTTGGTCATGTTGTTATCATAATCCGCATCGGCCGGGATTTACCGGCGAAGACCACCATTGCATGTCTCATCATACTGCAGGAGTGATGCCTGAGTGGTCCCGACTTATTTTGCAAGATTAATCAATGTAAAACTACCGTCTCTGTCGGGAAAGTCGTCGTTGCCCGTGACAGCTGTTTGGTTCAGAGGTATGTAATTGTTGTTTAAGTCTGTCTGGTGTAGCATGTCTGCATGGATCAGATCAGGGTACATGTAGGGATCATCTGATCTGTGGCATGGATTAAAAAGCTCGTCAATTCTATTTTAACGACCTTCTTCCCCAATGGAACCGTTTACGAAATTGTGCGAGTGGGCCAGAAGGGCCCTGCTTATTGTATGCCTACATAGTTGGCTGGCGTCTATCACACAACTAGGTCCATTCATTACGAATAGTGCGCTTCCTGTGTTGGGAAGCTCTGCCGGAGCCACGGTCAAGCGGTGTGCAGCCGGAAAGTCGGGCTTTGTTAATCAGTGCGGATTCTACTGGGCTGGCGGGGTGTTCTCCGATCTGAAGACCACCGGGAACACCATAGGCACTTGAAAGACGGCCAGTGTGCTTACCACGGTTTCGAATTTGCTCACTGGCGACGGCTCAGAACCGGTGACTGGGAAAAGCAGTAAATGGAGATTACCAGGACATCTTACTACAACATACAGAAACGGTGCAAAGGCACCTCAATTTGACCTATTATCTTAAGGAAAGCTCATAAAGAATATGATTACATGGCTTGCCGAGCTAGCCGCACTGAGTGTGAAAGATGAAGGGTAATGGTGGCAATGCAATTAAATATAAAAGTTATTCATGAATGCATCGCCTCTTTGTGTCTCTGATCCCTTCCATGGTTACCAAGCTGTCCAGCCATATATCCAGACATAAGAAATCATCATAGTCATCAAACGGGAGCAAGCAAGTCTCATCTGCGTGTCCTTCTGGCTTGTCCCGCAAAGCCTAAATATTCCTGAGTATCATGTAAAACAATCCCCGAATCCTCCTCGTTCTCGATGAGATACCTCGGCATTGTTGCCGATCCCATACCGATCAGTGTGTTGTGTATGTCTTTCGGATTAATAGTGTCTTTGGAGTAGTGACCATGAGCTGGGTAGTCAATGGGGAAGCCCTGGTCAGCATCCAAGGTGTAGGAGTGATAGTCAGATGGAACCGTGGAAACGACGTCGAACACAGGCTCAAAACCATCGATGTAAGATGAGCTGGCTAGTTCATCGAAGTCATCTAATGCACCTGAATGAACGTAGTTCTGGTAATCTGGCTGAAGTTGCATGTCGGTGTAATCGCTGTCCACTGGCCGACTGCTTGCGCGAGTTTTGCGCGGCCCGTGGGATGTTAGATCAGCCGTTGCCGTGCTTGCGTGCTGTGTTGAGTCGGTTACCAAAGACATGTTGTCCATGCCCCAGTTCTGCTCCTGGTAGCCAGACTGCTGGTATGTATGTTGCGAGCTATAACCGTTGCCGTTGCCAATAGTTCGACTGTAGCCACCGGAGCTAGCCGATGGATAGGTGCTTGAAGCGTCCGTTGAAGATGCAGCACTGGGACTTGATCCGGAGAACCTTCGGTATTCTCGCGACCTGTCCGAATCGGCATCGCTTCCATCAGAGTCATAATGGGTATTGTATCCCCTCTCCCATCTGTCGACAGCTTTCTCCATGGCGTCAAACATGAGTTGTGTCGGCAGGAGACAGGGGGAATAGGCGTCGTGGTCTTCATTTTAGTGTTAGCGTCACGCCCTTTACTCTAGGGACTTGGCGATGGACTTACAAATTTCGACTTTCTTAGCCCATTCCTCGTGCCCAGGGTAAAGCTTCATGAGAAGCTTGTGACGGTACTTGTAATCTAGCGATTGTCCGCTGGCTCTTACAGACAGATTGTCCAAGACCCGCTGCTGACTTTCCGACAAGAGTGGCGGTTCGTGAGGCGACCAGACTTTTGTGCAAACGCGCGAGTGTGACGATTTGGACTCTGCTGGCTTTGAACTAAAGCGGACTCCACAGTTGTGACACTGCTTGTCGGTTCTCAAGTGGACTCTCTTGATGTGCTCGCTGGAGTGTGTCAGCCTTGAGTCTTGAATATTAGATCAGGGGACTTTGAGCTTACATCAACTTGCCAATTCCACCCTTGATGTTTCCATCAGTACATGAATTCCGGACATGGGTAAAAGCTGCCGGATTCCTGATGAAGAGGGGACAGGCCAGATTGACACTCTTCTCGTCGATGTTGTCTTGACATTGAGGGCGGTTCAGGGGTAGCCCCATTTCCCTTCTGAGTTCTGTCATCAGGAAATCCTTCATACTGGACCAATCCATTGGCGACTGAGGTGTAGGTTGCTGGACAACTTCAACAGGCACGTTCGTTGTAAGCTTTGGTCGCTTGACGTCCAAGATTTGGCTTGATTTGCCATGTGTGGCCGACTCACGGCTTCGCTGCCGGACTCGCTTGCTGCTCTCGCCCATGATTACTGATGATAAGATTATTTGGTTGAAACTCCGAAAGCTGCAAGATTCTCGGTAACCTCTTCTCCGATTTGGTAAATATGCTGGACACGGTGCTCGGTGACTTTGGCTTCTGTCTTAAGTTTGATGAGGTTGGCAGGGAAAGTGGCTTGTTGTTCCCGAACCCAGGCTTCTGTAAGCCGGTTGTTTGATGCAATGTACTTTGGGTCGCCGTTAACAACCGAGCTGAGTGAAAATGAAGGCTGTTGCTGCCGAGTATAATGACCCTGCGATCTCGTAGATCTGCTCCCAAAAACGCCGAGAGTTAGTTTGATTCAAGACTCTAGCGCTCTGCTGCTGTGGCCCAGAGTTGGACCGGCTTACACCCGATTGGGTAACTTGCCTCTTTGGCGTGTTGTTGAGCACCATTCGGTTCAAGTCAGGTAGACATGAAGAGTGGCCATCAACCGGGATTGAACAGAAAGACCGTACGCAGTGATAACAGTATTAATGAAGGCAGAATACTCAAAAGAGATTGACAGGTAAGTTTGAGATGAGAAGAAAAGGAAGAGCGCGATCTATAGCTCGACGGGGCGGCTTGCGACTATGAAGCATTCTTCGATCGCAATTGCGATCAGGGCATCCTGGCCCCGTCCGCCACCATCAACAAGCGCATTTTGTCGCCGTTCGGGATGAAAAAAAAGGCACATGTTAAAAAAAGCGATCTCTGCGAGGGTGATTTTTGAACAATACGATATCTGATGCATTTCCAGATTCTCGAGAGTACCAAATAGCTTCACAAGGAGCAATTGCAATGTATCAGTGGTGCACGAAGGCTTGGGACAATTGCCTCAAAAAGCCATCGCATGTGGTTTACGCTACGTCTGAGCTTGGTAGGATCCTCCAGTGGCACTTTCAGATAGTCTATGGCTGATTAGAGTTGAATCATTCCGATTAGTTGTTAAGTGTTGAGCGTCGATACGTGCTCGTCTTGACGCCATGCGCTTGAGCAGGCATCATGCCCAGACTAACCGGCGCATCCAGAAATTTTACCTGCATCCACGTATACAGATAACAAAACAGGTACCATTCTTATCTTCTAAACACGAGGTACGCCTAGATTCGCCTCTAGATCCCTTGAACACGGTAATTCTATGGACGTAGCTTCGGAGAATTAACCCAGTGGCGCTTGGCTCTTCCAGGGACCGGGAGTTTGGAACGCTTTCTTTCATCCACAGCACCGGCGCCTTTCGCTGCATGTCAAGCCTTGAGAGGCAAACAATACACTCTCTCACCGCCTGTGTTAGACTTTTGTGTCAGATGCTCAATGGACGAATCTTTTCCAGGTGGGACTGTCAATGGATGCTAGTTCCGAGCCTGCGGTCTCGTGACCAGGGACTCATGCGGGCGATCTAAGACAAGAGAGGCCTTGGCAAGGGTGTGTGGATGACATTGCAAGGAGTAGTGGCACTGATCCTGGAGATGCGAAGGTTTATAGACTCCCACATTTCGGCAGAGTAGCGGTCAGGAACCGTATTATTTGTCGATGCGGGTTTGTAAAGGTTTGTACAAAACAACAGAGTAGGAGTCGGCGCATCGCCTAAGCTTCCCTAGAACTCAGGTATTATGGACTGTATGGGGGGCTTTTATAATTGGCAACTTTTCTCCTTTCTCACATATGCAG
The DNA here is from genome assembly GCA_030867225.1 of Colletotrichum caudatum. Classification (NCBI taxonomy): domain Eukaryota; kingdom Fungi; phylum Ascomycota; class Sordariomycetes; order Glomerellales; family Glomerellaceae; genus Colletotrichum; species Colletotrichum caudatum. The sequence continues at coordinate 9,977 of MU846432.1, forward strand.
TCATGATCCGTTGCTCTTAGCTCAAACATGGGATTCTCGCGATGTAGCAAGCATCCACTGATTTTTATCCGATCCACTCAATAGCCGATCTGCCCCACGCTGAGCCATCCGCAAGCACGTTTGATTCCAGCGATCGGTCCCGAATCGCCGGTAGCGTTCCTGAGGGTGCTGGGATCATATGTATGTGGGAATATAGTTATTTGATGACCGCCCAGAATGGTAGGGAAAGTCTAGCTCGACCACGCCCGCATCACATCGGATTATACGTCATTCGTTTGGATAAGCTAGGTTTGCATGAGCCATGGCGGCTTGTTCTTGGCGGTGACGAGGAATCATCTTTAAATGACCCAGTTGACAAGCCAACCGTCTACAAGGTACCTTACCCCATGTATACCTATCGTCATATCGAAGCAACTTTCGTAGTTGTGCTGATTCGATGAGTCAAACAGCGGAATCGCTGCATAGAAGACTCAAAGACAGGCAACATCATGCCCTGAGTGCGAACAGATCAGAACTGCTAAGCTAAGTGGGGCAGGCTTTCTCAAGTGAATCTCATCGCCGCAGCACCCTGAGGCCAGCCTTCAATGGGAGAGAGCTTCAGGTTCGGGTTTTTCCGAGACCGACGCTGTCGTGACGGGGGCCAGCGGCGAAGTATCAGCTGTGTTGCGGTAGGGCGGAAAGACGGCTGCCTAACGACATTGCGATGGTGCTCAGCCAGCCATCCTCTGCATAAATATACACCCCCGGTCATTAGATCCCGAAAGCTGGATCTTCTCGGCCGGCCACTCGAGCCAGTGGGCATAATGGGCATATAGGACACATCCATCGACCAGCTCAACGACGAGATGGTCTGTGTGAACCAGAAATGATAAACGCCTGAGAGAGAACACAAAGTGGTCCAGAAGAACAAGACTTCTTCGGCAATTAGATCAATAAGGCGCAATCCATACTGGATAGCTAACACATGAGAATCTCAAATGTCGCCTGTAGACGCTGCTCTGGCTCAGCTTCAGTCACGAATGACATCTTCAAGCAATCTTGTTAACAGGGTCAGGTAGCGGAAGACAATGCGTTCAGATGTTTGAAGGTCACACCATGATCGATCCAGCCGGCTATGATAGTTTGGGTGCCCATGATACGAACGATAATACGAAGGCCGCGTATGAGTCCTCACCAAGAGACCTCGCCATTCCGCGACAATCAAGAAGAAGGGGACCCGGGCGTGGCAACTTTGCACATGTCGAAGGACAGACAAGGATGTTGATATGATATACAGCTTGGAAGTTGACCTTTCTCAGCTGTCAGATGAGCGTGGTCACTGCTTGCAACGCGCTTGTCGAGTGTCGCTCTGCGGAAGCCTCGTAACGATCGTCACGTGCTATTCTGAGTCTCGCAAGTTGTTGCGCTGAGACCTTAAGGACGATGTGAAGAACATGGGGATGCTAGAAACCGGTTTTTTGGAACGTCTTTGCGCCATACGCGGGCATCGCCCGCTATAATGGCTTTAGGGCATCTGTAATGATACAGAAGTTCGGCATCGAGCAGCAAGGTCAGGGTCAGTTCGGTCAATGGCAGGGCTAATATGCGCGCCGTCTTGGCAGCATCGGCTTCGAAGATATTCGTGTCAATTTACTTCAAAACGGAGTTCCGGTCCTTCCGGGGCGCAGCCTAGTTCTCTCATCGGCAGCGGCGACGCCGCTAGCGACAACGATACGGTCGGGGATGGCGCGGTCGGGTCCGTTGGCCAAGGGATAGAGTCGCAGTGCATCGAGACCCTGAGACAGTTGCCGTAGTCGGGTTCCACCTCATCGTACTGTCAGAACAATCTAATTAGCACAAAACTGGGTTTGAAAAGAGCTTCAAGGCATGCTAAGGCATGTCGACGGAGCTAGCCCTGGTATGGAGAGGGCCGTGAAAAGCGGCTTGACTTTAGGTCTTTAGCAATTCTGGCGCCCATTGTAAGACTTCTTATGAGACCTCCTCTTGTTCTTACGTTGCAGGGCCCTCCTCTGTCTCGTTATTCGAGTATGCCTTGAACCCTCTCGGTCTCCAGCTTTTATCGTTCGCGTCATTGTATATCGTTCCCGAGTGGTTCGTTCGTTTGTGCATGCTGCATAGGCAAATTCGGTTCTAAATAAGATCTCCCACCCGGGCTCAGGCGAATGACACAAGCGCCACCTGACGGCGTAAAACAACGGCAAGAGACCAGCATTGGGGTTCCCAACATATCTTTCGACATGTTGTGCAGAAGGTCATGGGTCTAGAATTTCGTGAATCTCGGGACCCCTTGCCCGCCCCGCCCACGGTTCCGGCCCCCGTCGGTCGCACGACTTTTGGTATCTGATCCGAAAATTCATGTCATTTTTCATTGGTCAACGATCCCGATCCTCCCACCCGTCCATAAACTATACGTGTGCGCGTATGTTCCGGTTTGATATGTTATGTTTTTACTTGGTTTTGACTTCAAATCCTGGAAATGTCTGCTCAAACGTCCCGTGATCCAAGATGGCAGTTTGGTGATTACGTTCGCAGCCTATGCTGACAAGAACTTTGCGTTGAGTTATTGGCTTCATACCATTTGACAAAGCCTGTTAAGATCCAGCCCCCAAAAATCCATGTAGATGGACAATTTCGATCTGTCCCCCCCCCCTAACCCCCCGTTCAGCTTAGGGAAGAAGATGGTTTGCACGCATTGGAACATAAATGTTACCTGTGATTCATTATAAATACAAAGAGGCTATGAACATTTATCTAGCCAATCTGACCGGGTAGATTGCGGGGTGCTTCATTCCGTTACATCCATATCATCGTGCTGAAGAGACCTTCCAACTCTACCTCTTATTCTGCGCTGGCTGTTCTCTTGGGTATCATTACATTCGTGAGTGTTGTTAGTGTTATTGGTGTTCTAGGTAATATTGCTGTCCTTGGCATCCATAGGCTCAACGGGCTCTCTTCGCTGTCTCTGTACGGCGGCGGATAGCTTGCTGGTTCGTGTTTTGATGGTGATGGCGGAAGCGGCTTCATCTTGGCATTGGCCAGTTCAGCCATGTGAATTGTTATCAAAGATGAGTCTTCCGAAACTGATAGGGAAGGCTCCGGTACGGGAGACCGCAGTCTAGCTGCAAGGCCTCTTTGTCGTATGGATAAGTGGCCGCTGCTCCTGCCAGCTGGTCCCTTCATTTGAAAAGTTGGACTTGAGCCTCTTAATGTGCTGAAAAGACCTGGGATCTTCTTGAATAATGGTCGAAGCGCCGGTAGACTACCGCATATCAAGGCGCATGAGATTTCGGTGATGCTCCACATCACAGCGTTGACAGTATCCCCTAAGTCGAGACATGAGCTCCTGATACCCTGAAAAAAGACTTCTATTTGAGACTTACATGTGGTGTCATACGATTTGGCAAGAATGACAAGCTCTTGGAGGCGTACCATCGAGGTAATGCAAGCACTGTTAGAAATTAGCACTGGACTTCGCACAATACTGCCAAATGTCTTCCGACCGACTTGGTGAGCAAGCTTACAAAGATCCTAGACTAAGCATAAAGCAGACAGCCAGTTTCTTCCTTTTCCCAAGTTGCAGTTTCCTGAGTGGTTGTATAGGCATGCCTAGGATAAAGAGATCCTCGATGATGCTGAGGATTGCGCTAGCCAGTGCCACATTTTGGATATCAATGCACTTTTGCGCAATGGTGGGATCCCATACTCCGGCAATGGGCGTGCACTGAAACGTGATGACGAGAAAGAATACCAATCCATGGCAGATGAGGAAAGCCATAACCAACTTGTTGAGGATCTGAAACCTGTGGCCGGGGAAGAGGCGGCCAAAGAGGGCCACTATCGATAATTTGGCCAATATCAGCACGATGACATAGAGCATCTGTGTGGCGTATGAAAACTTGATATCAGTCAGTAAGATAACTCGAAGGCTTTAAACAGCTGGTGCAAAGTTACCTGCAAAAGGTCCTGGACGTTCGTTATGTCGATATCCCAGAAGTGAAGCCCGAATCCAAGGTTGGCAGCTATGTCACACGTGTTAGCAAGACGGTCCGAATCGTGAGCATTGAGTGTTCGGTTGCGTACCTAAAACCACGCAAGCAAGAGTGGGAGACAAACATATCTGGATCACCGGTCAGCTTGGACGGAGAGCACTCATAAGTTTCATTATGAAGTTGACCTACTGTTGCCACCAGGGTGATCCAATCATCAAGCTCTAGCCGACCAGCCACCACCCATCGCGTGATAAGTCTCAAACACACAATAGGAAAAGCGAAAACTGATAGCACTATTACCGCAAGCTTGAGTTCCCAGCTTCTAGACTCTTGAGGATAGGGACGACAGAAGCCACCTGCTGACGATGACAACTCTGAAGAACGTCAGTGGAAGCCATAGCTCTTCCCCCGAGTGTGAACCCACTGAGTTGGTCTTGGAACGTGCAAGACAGCTGTATACACTGAGACATTTGTGACAGAAGAGTAACATTCGTGCAGATACAGGGGGCGACTGCGTCTAGTGAACAGCCAGAGTCGAAGAAGGCGCTGGTGACACAAGAGACCTGTCCGAGGGGTTAGTCTTTGTTAAAGAATTTTGTTATGTTGATGATACTAACAGAACACTGGGGAATCTGCGACAGAAGCGCTATCGGCGAAGTTGTCGTATCGACACTGTTCTGGGCGAGCACAGCTCCAGCCAACAATGGCAGTAGCCCGAGGGACCCCCTCAGAGAGCTATTCATTGCGATGCAGAGAATAAGCAGGACAAAGAATCAATGGACTTTTGATAACATTGGAAATGCTGTTCACTCCGTTGGTTCGCCCTGGGGAGCGTGGGCATGGTTTCATGATATGAGCGTCAGCTTCTCCAGGAATGCGACACCGGGGTCCGCACCGATAAGAGGTGCTCATCCACTGTATTGGTACGCTAATCTCCCACGTTTTTGGGGTATACCTGGCATCCCGGGCCCAAGGTTCGAAGGGGGTCGGGGAACACCACTCATGCATACGCATGTCTGACATTGACTCACTCCCCGCGGGCGCACATAGGTGAGGTTGCAGCCGACTCTCAACATGGTAAAAGGCGGAAAGCCTCGCAGCTGGAGTTGGCGTAGGCGAATCAGCTGGTGGTTGGTGTGAGCTTGAGTCTGAATCATAACCCTGGGCGTGGTGGCATGGTCCATTGGTTCGTCCGATATCCGCTGGGCCAAAGTTTCACGTTGGTTTGGCCCAAGCGTGTAGCCCCCTCGACTGAATCTTTGGGTCATTGAGTAACTCACTCCATCGCCTCCACTTGATGTTCGCAGCCTCGCTGCTTGCCATGCAAGGTCGGCAGGTGCCCACTTCCTATCACCTTACGGATAGCTCTACATACTGTATGACAAGTACAGAAACTTAACAAAACAGTCGATAAGTACGACAGAACGACATGGATGCGCTTTTAGCACTGTATGGCGAGATATACGGAAACCCCCCTCCTACCCTGGTCCTAGACTAGGGCAGAATGGGGGCGCGATATGTAACCCGGCCGCTGAAGGGCTTTCAGACCCTTGACAGCAACGACGATTTCACCTTTAGAAACTCCTAGATATGGTTGGCTTGGAAGACGTATACGATAGGCTGGTGAACTGGACGGTTCAGAGCTGGATTCTTGATGTATATAGACACCTAGTTGGCTACCCTAGGCGCCGTTTGTCCTTCCCAGGAACGTCCCAGGCGTTAAATAATATAATAATAACAACAAAACAACAACCTTACGGATAGCTACGTGCATTCGCAGAGTGTGGGTAATTCAGTGCGCTCGCACGGCCTGTGGGGGAAGTTGTCTAGGGTTGGTATAGGAGTGGGTTGGTGGGCTAGATCACATCGAGTTTATAAGCTATACTACAAGCTGAACCATCGGAAAGTGCACGATGACCAAGGCTGAAGTTGGCATAATCAGAACACTTGCGGGAGGGCTTGAGATAACCCAGGCTTATCTAAATCGATGCGCAGTGATGAGTTCCGTGGAAACGAATGCCTCGTGATGTGGACTTAACTTGCACTAATGTCACTACAGTGCTGTCTGGATGAGGAGGTTCCTGACTCAAACGCGCATATTCAGCTCTAAGGCTTACTAGTATTCTCGGCCACACCAAAAACTCTACATTGCAAGGTTCATGGAAGATAGCGCTGCCATGCCGAATTTCTTCCTAGTCATTACAGGCTTCCGCGGCGTCCGCCAGTCGTCTACGTCACTATCACTTTCAAATGTAACCTGGCCAGCTAGAACTGACTGATGGCGGCAACTTAATGAATAGCCTTTCCCCCACCATGACCACAAAGGTCTGTACTTCGTTTCGCATTTATGGATGAGTGCATGCTGGCATACTGGAGTCAACACTACGGCCATGGTCAATCCACTTTCATGAATGGAGCATGTCTGGGGTTCTTTAGCGGTGAATCGAACACACTGAGAGGTAGACGTTAACCAGCCCACACTTTATGGGACTGCCCACTATCCACCAAGGTACTACCCCTAGACAAACAGTTGGTCCCGCAAAGTCAGCTTAGAAAAGTAAACCGATTGCAGGTCACTGACGCTCGAGTAATGCTATCAATTTGAGGACGCGCGAGTACTAAACGGGCATAACCTTCGGAATCGAAGATGTGCCCCGTTCACTGTGGAGACACTCGGTTCACATTAACTACCCAAACTAGTGGCAGGAGTGCAGGTCTCCGATAACAGCAAGTCATGAAGTACTTTTCCTAGCTCGTAGGTCAAGTTGGAATGCACATTAAAACATGAGGCGACTGCCCGTTTGCAGCAAAGGCAATGAATGAGGTTATCTCGTGGAGTGAGGCCAATAAGGAAAACTGGAAGAGGGAGAACAATCAGCCAAGCGCAATCAGGTCGAAGGGATTGTACGTGGTCCATGGTGTGGAAATTTGTCGAAGTCGCGGAACTCGTATGACTTCAATGTCATAAATTGTTTCCGTCATTTTATATGAGGAATCCTCTCGATTGATCACCCGGGAAGTTCTCAACAGTTCACAACCCCGAAGAAAGGTAGGCTTGGGGTTGTGAATTGTTGAGAGCATTTGGAGAAAACGTATGTAAATTTCATCATAATAGGCTCCTCCGAGCTACCTCATTCTAGCAAAGTGTTAATCGAAAATAGGTTGCTCGGCCCGTTGATCAGCGACCTTTTTGAAGCCTGATTGCGAAACAGGGGTCAGAAGTGCCTTGCCCCTCGGGCTAGAATACATGCCCTCAGACTGACTAGAACACTGGTCTCGGATCCATTGCAGGCGTACACACTAAGTAACTGTCTTCCGCTTGGATTTGAGTTGACCTCCCCAGTGCTTCTGCTAGCACCAACGCTCTGTTTCCGCCAGTACGCTAGGCTTATCCAACCGCTGCTTTGCCTCTTGCCGTTAGCCTAGAACAAAGTGGAAGACGGATTTACTTGGGGTATGTATACGTTAGTGAATACGTTAGTAGAGTGCACGGTACGCTTTGGTTTACTGAGGGGCGTTAATATCAGCTTGTCTGATCCCTTTCGGCGTGTCACCGGCAGTATGCCAGCAGCTCGAACTGGCAGTTCCACCGGACCGCAATTATGCATACGGAGTTGCAAACCTAAGGCTATTTGGTATGGGCAATTTTCTTGGCTGAGCGCCTTGACTGAGCTCCAGTTAAACGGTTCCGAGCGGCACGTTCGCAGGCCATTCAAGAGCCGAAGGTGACCCTTGAACAAGGAGAATAAGGGTTCATTGTAACCTCCAAGGACCGAAGACACAAGAGGGCCGTATCCCTCACATCTATCATGAGCGAAGAGACCGAAGCCAAGGGTGCGATCGAGAATTTTGTAGAGGGAGAATGCCATTCAAGGCTGCCATCGGGTGAAGCTCATTACGAACCACGCCGACAGTCGCGTGACGATTCGGAAGGGAACCAGTTATCGCCACCAACGCAGCAGAACAAGCAACCAGAGGAGGAAAAACAAGAAAACGGCACTCTATCAGCAGATGATGACTTTCCAGAGGGAGGCACACGAGCTTGGCTTGTCGCAGCTGGTACAGCAGGTATTCTGTTCTGCTCCTTAGGGTACACCAACTCCTTTGGCGTCTTCCAAGCGTATTACATGCGCAACTAACTACGAAATATTTCTCCCGACCAGATCTCGTGGATTGGCTCCATACAAGCCTTCCTTGTATTCGCATCAGGAGCCGTTGGAGGCCCGATATTCGACAGATACGGCGCCTGGGTAAGTGAAGTCACACATCGAAACCACTGGGTATCAAATGTCCAAAGTCGAAAGCAGCTGCTAATGCTAGCCAGATTATCCGCCCCGCTGCCATAGTATACATATTCTCAGTCATGATGACCAGTTTGTGCCGCGATTATTGGCAGTTTATGCTCGCCCAAGGCGTGCTCAGCGGCATCTCGAACGGGTTGATCATGTTCCCCGCCATGGCCGCAACACCTCAATACTTCTTAAAAAAGAGGGGGGCTGCTATGGGTCTCGCCATCGCAGGCTCTTCGTTAGGCGCAGTTGTGTTCCCCATCGTGCTGTCGGAGCTGTTGGAAACTGTAGGATTCAGCTGGTCTGTTCGGGTCTGCGGGTTCATCATGATGCCGGTTCTCCTGTTCTCGGCCCTCACAGTCAGGGCCCGACTCCCTCCGCGAAAGAGTCGTTTCGTCATCTGGAAGGCATTCAAAGAACCGCTCTACCTGTGCCTAGTCGGCGGCGTGTGTCTCATGTTCGTTGGCATGTTCATCCCACTCTTCTACCTATCAACATTTGGTATCGACCATGGCATGACCCCGGCGCTGGCTTCGTATCTTGTCGCTGTTATCAATGGCGCTTCGATTTTTGGACGTATCATACCTGGAGTCTTGGGTGATAAGTTCGGCCGCATCAACGCACTCTTCACTGCAGGACTCCTCACGGCCATATCGATCCTATGTTGGCCAAAGGCTGAAACGCAAGGCTCGATTATAGGATTCTCTGCAGCCTATGGTCTGACGTCTGGTGCTATCATCTCGGGAGGCTCGGTGGTTTTTACGTTATGTCCAAAATCACCGAAGGATATTGGCACCTACATGGGAATGGGTATTGCGTTTGCATCCCTGTCTGTTCTGATCGGCCCGCCTGTCAGCGGCGCTCTACTGAACCATTTTCACGGGTATAACCAGATCTCCATCTTTGGCGGTGTTGTCTGCATGGCTGGCACTGCTCTTACACTCTGTGCGAAGCTGTTTGCAAAAGAGGGCCTTTTTGGGATTATTTGAGGAGTCAGCATTCACCGGGACCAACTTGATATATGTCTATTTTCCACGTTAGGCAGACGTAAAAATCCATTTATATCATCATAGTTGCCATCCGTGCATTTGCTTACAGTTATGCGGATTGATAGTGCTTGGTGAGAAACGAGCTTGCTGACGGCGATGATGATGATGAGGGGTAGAACAACGGCAGACTGCCCCATGAGCCGCAGCTCCCTTACCGCACAGCCATTCCCTACATCATTCCTTGTGTTGCGCTACTTGGCATTGGAATGTAAGGATCATCACGTCACTCAGCGTTACAACCAAACATACAAAAAGCAGACAAACGCCCGCATCACAGGGGCTCTAATTGGAGGATCATTCCGAAGCGGAGAAGGGTCAACCTCGGCTCCTGATTCATGTTCCCTGGCCAAGCCCAGACTGGTATTATCCGTACTTTCTTTTCACCGGGCACTCCGCACTGGTCACGGCAGTTTTCAGCAGCCGGTAATACATAGTAAATTGGATGACGTCTCCAAGGATGCAGAGCGTTCCTTGCCGCCTCAATTGACATGGCTGCATGGGTTTTTCGTAGCATTCATGCTGCATCTCCGTCCGGACTGCTATGGAATCAAGTCCCGGTTGGCGGTCGGTGCAATTTGTAATCAGTGGCTAATATTGACGGTCTGCATTAACACAATGTGACGTGAGAAAACTTAAGCTTATAGTCGTCCACCCCGTTCCTAGCAGAAGTTCGTCTGGTCATCTTCTCCATTCATTTTCAGGACGACATAGGCCAAAATATCTCCGCCCAGAAACATTCAAGATGCTCAGCAAGACCTTTGTTCTAGCCATCTTGGGATCCGCTTCCGTGGCAAGTGCTGCGAGGAAGTGCCCTGTCGCCGCCGTATCCGCCATTGCCCACACAGGCACTCCGGTCGGCGAAGAGATCTCCTATAACGGACGTAAGATGACTACTATCCTGACGCATTTTCCGAGTGGGCCCTCTGACATCAATCAATCAAAGTCACCCAATATGTCTCGAAACCCAAAGCAGGATGGGGCGGCAGCAACAAGACGACCGGTGTGCTGTATCTGACCGATGTGTTTGGCATTCAATTGCCCGAAAACAAACTGTAAGTGGTGGTGGTGGGAAATTTTCGAGCATCCCGCAGTTTCGAGACCCTTGCATTCTGATCATACTGACGCATTGTCTAGCCTCACCGACAGCTTCGCTCGTGCAGGCTATATCACCGTCGCCCCAGACCTGTTCAACGGCAACCCGGCCCCGAACGATATTAACATACCTGGCTTCAACACAACCCAATTTCTCGCACAGCATGGCCCGAATGTAACTGATCCCATCATTGCCAATTCTATCAAGTATCTCCGGGAGAAGCTTGGTGTCGACAAAGTTGCCGTTACGGGATACTGCTTTGGGGGTCGCTACTCGTTCCGTGTCCTTGCTGATGGCAAGGGGGCTGATGTTGGCTTTGCCGCGCACCCGAGTTTGCTTACTGATGACGAGATTAAGGCAATCACCGGCCCTGCCAGTGTTGCTGCTGCCGGTGAGTAACTACGTAACTCACTCGAGATGACGATGTTGACGAATTATATCTAGAGAATGACAATCTCATGACTGCCGCTCGTCGCGCGGAAGTCGAGGCGCTTCTCAGCCAGACCGGACAGCCGTTTTCCGTAGCCCTGTATGGTGGCACCTCCCACGGTTTCGGCGTTCGTGCGAATATATCGGACCCCAGACAGAAGTTCGGGAAGGAGGAAGCTTTCTTCCAGGCAGTGCGCTTCTTCGATGCCTGGGCTTAATCACTTCTTGTACATATGCTTTGTATCCCGAGATATCCACAACTCGGGTCAATGTAAGATTTTCTGAGTTAGAACCGTGAAACTTCAAGCCCCGTAGGTGAAAGACGTTGGGCCTTTGCCAAATCACATGGTGGGCCTTCTAACGAACTTTCTGTAGGATGCGGCGACGTTTGAATCCACGAATCCAGGTTTGCTTAATGGTGCTATAGCAGAGAGCAACAATTCTTCCGGAGCCCGGTTCAATTTACCCTGGCTGCCTTTCATTAAGACACATACTTGGAGCGAAATAGGAATAGCCGATGGAACATCAGAATGGATCAGGTGTACCCCGTTGTTTGATCTGGATCCCTAGGTTGAAAAAGCACATATTGGAAGTTTGAAAGTGCTTTGAGAGGACAAGTTCCTTACGCAACGATACCTCTATCGGGAATTGTCTTTAATGTGTTGAATGCTCACTCCGTATTTCAACTGGGGTAAGTCACCCGCAGTTCCAATACAGGCTGGGCCTGCGTTCTGCTCTTATCCAGGAAACGTCTAACTTTTCCATAGCTTGACTGAAACATAGCGGAGCATGGAAAATTATGCTGATCAGTTTTGCTCCCGGGTTGGAATATTTGAGACATGGTTAGGTTATGTTTTCCAGATAGTGTCAGTGCTGCGCCATCCGTCACCCGATGTGAATGACTTGAAATACAATCACAATAATGATTGGCTCAGCAGCTAAGAAGGCCTTATCATTTTATGTCTATTAAAGTCTATTTACCGAGGTATATTGTGAGAAGAATACTGGGCTACTCTATTCAGATAGTGTACCTAAACCATGGTACACTATCAGCAAGCTCAGCCTCTAGTGCCTTTTGTTCTTCGGTCAGCTCTTGCTCTCTTGCTCCACTGATAGCAAGATCTCGGCTGGCGTTCTCTTTTCGACACCAAAGGGTCATGAATAGTGTTAAGAAAAATGCCATGCTAGATATTCGTGTCAGCTCGGGTTTATTTCAGATTCTGTTGCCTCTACTCTCTTACCTGACGAAGCCGATGAGGATGCTGTGACCCGTGATGTATCGGGGACCATCCCGGCTGAGATATACGTAAGAGGCAATAATGCCGCCACAGTTGCCTCCCATAACCTGCATTGCTATGCCTGTACCACGCTTCAGACTGCCTCCGATGTTACTGCTGTTCCAAGCAAGACCAAGGGGAATCTGGGGATAGATTCCTAATGACTCAGTCAGCGTTTTCTGGTTCTTATGATATTATGTGCAGCTACTCACCGATCGCGGCCAAAATTGTTCCGGCATATTGCGCAGAGGACTTGGTTGTACCGACCAATAGACTGAACCCTAAGATGGCAACCAGCTGGAATCCCAACAAAAATATTCCACGCTGCCTGACCCTATCGGCATACCAGCTAGCAAGGATAGTAAAGACACAGGCAAAGCAATACGGCGGTACAGACATTAATTGTGCGTTGTTGGATGTGTAACCCATATTCTTGATGATTGTTGGCAGGAAGAGGGCGATGGAGTAAATAGGACAGAAGCCTGCCATGCAAATGAGCATGTGAATGTAGATCTTCCAGTCCTTGATTGCCTGCCACACATATTTGACGTTGAATTCGTTTGACAAGTGACCCGAATCTTGTTGCAGGCGTCTTTGGACTTCGGAACGCTCTTTTTCGCTGAGAAACTGGGCCCTGATAACCCAGTTAGCCAACCGGTTCCCCAATCGAAGCCTTTGTTATATAGGGGAGACTGATAGAGAACGGAGTTACGACATGTTCAGTATCTGCGTTGGCACTTACGTTGCTGGATAATCATAGATAGCCCAGTATGCTGTGAAAGACACCAGAATGCTTAGGAGGCCCTCAAGGATAAATATCCATTGCCACGCGGAAAGACCGCCGACGCCGTGCATCTCTGCAATTCCACGAGCAAGTATGCCGCCAAACGCTCCCGCAAGCGTCGCGGCGGAGAAAAATAAAGCCATCCGAAAGCCACACTCGTGTCTACAGTACCACTGCGTGATGTAGTAGTTGACGCCGGGAAAAAGTCCCCCTTCGAAGACGCCAAGGAACACTCGCGTGGCCATAAGTCCAGAGTAGTCCTTGACGAATCCTTGACCTATCATTGACGCAGACCAACAAACCATGATGAACGTCAACCATATTGATGGCCTGAGGCGCTTCATCATCATATTGCTTGGAATCTCGGCGGCAATGTAGAAGGGAAACAGGATTGCAAGACAATCATTGTACTGAATACCATGCAGCTTAAGGTCCTGCTCCAGGTGGTCCAGTCTGGCATTGCCAATGTTCGTACGGTCTAGAAAGCATAGTCTTGAACCAAGTCAGTGTTTCTCGGGGGACTGCGAAAGTGGTTCTGTCGGTCCACAGCTTACAGATAAATTAAGCTCATGAAAGGAATGATATTCCAGTCCAATTTTCTTAGCAGCGTCTTTGTCGACTTTTCATCGAACGCTTGTGACTCCGCAAGCTGAATCGACTCGGTAGGAACCGTTTTTTCAGACTTCATCGCGCTGTCAGTTTCCATGACGACAACTTGAGCCAAAGCGTTTTGATGACTAAATTCGGAGAGTCTCTTGTAGAAGAAAGAGAACTGAAAGAAACTTTTCTAGGAACAGTGGCACAACGGTTACCGAACTCAAGCTTTTTATTCCATTTTCACCCTGGAGTTGCCTCCCTGCCATCGATTATTACCAAAGCTTAAGTGAGAGACACCGCCAAAAGAACAGCAGGCCAACAGAAGCTAGTCCAAAAGGACACCAAGGGAGCATGCAAGTATGACATAGGTGTTCGACATTTCGGTTTCTAACCAATTGGCCTAGAACACAGCATGCATGATATCAACACCAAACAGCCACTCAAGGAATGCAAGCGGCGAGCGTTACAGGTCGAGAACCAATATCTGCAAGATCCGCTGCAACCTTCCCTAAGCGGCGGTGAGATTCAGGTCACATCGGTCATGTTCTACACTGCTGATTACCATTGGCGCGTTTTATTGTTACACACAAAGCCACAGACAATCGTTGCTTACCACTGAGACAAGCAGGCGTACCAGTCTCGCCGAGAGAAAGGCCAATCATAGTCTGGGCGCATGCTAGTTGGAATGCATGGTGATGAATAAGAAACGTGTTGGGCAGAAATACAGGTCGAGGCGCCTATGTTACGTGTACGTGGTACGCAACAGAGCAAATGAGGTGCCGGACACTGCCACAATATATAATATGAGAGAAGATATCGTCCGTTCCGCCTCATGCAGAAAGCAGCGCTAGTCATCGCTGTGCAGCAAAACTGAACAGCGTTATTGGTTTAGATACAATCATTTTCTGACATAAGACGATGATTTCTTCCTTCAGAACTTTGTTCTACATTTTCCCCAAACTTAAAGCTTTATTCATTCAGCTATTCTAATTTTTCTCTAGATTGCTAATGGCAATGCAGCTGCTGCGAAAGGGGAAAGGGATGGATTCGCGTGGACGCCACAAATGTGCCTTACCACAACTATATGCCACCTCACTTTGGCACTTATACCTGTCAATAATCCATAGGTATTCTCTAGACATGAATTCTCCGTTGTTATTGTTTTTTCCTTATGCAAATACTGCGGTCCATAAAAGTAGGCCATTCCCAGATTGCATACAGAATGTTAGCTTTCCCTCATAAACAAACTCTAGGAGGCTGTTCTAGTACACAAAATGGATATTATAAACTCATTTACTGCTTATATTTGTATGTGAAATATGGTTCTGGCATCAGTTCGTGGATAGGACGTTCAAAGCGTTAGGCAGGACGGTGTGAATGTCGGCTAAAACCCGGGATTCACAACTAATCGTCAATGACTCATAGAGAACGGAGTAACATGAAATTTTGAGGACAGATAATTGGGGATGAAGAACTTGCAGTTTGAGTTGAACGTGTCTTGAAGTGATAGTATGCCGGTTTGTGGAAGCACACACCCATTCTAGCCATGAGTCACAGTACATCTCAATTTGGTACGGGATCTAACATCATGTCCTTAAATTGAAGATTCAATTTGAGTAGGTCACAATCATGAAAGCTCACTGAGGTGATGCAGTCATAAACATATAGCCTAACAACATTGAATCCTTTCCATGTGCTTCCAGAACCATGCCCGCGTCTCCGCATGCATGGGTGCTCTACGAGCACTCAAAGAATACAACTATCGATCAGAGAAGCTTATATGCCGCTTTAAAGGTTTATTTCACCCTAATTATGGTTGTAAAGAAACTCAACCGCTCTCTTCTTAGTGTCAGCGGGTCTCCTCTTTAGTCCTGACGAGATATGCGGATCGCCTTACTGTCACGATATAAAGGAGTAAGAAAGAAGTCTCTGATCATAGGAGAAATCGGGATGCCTCTTTCACTATTAAACAGAATCGGCTTTCATGGTAATATGTAAGCATGGCCATCTAAAAATGGCACGTGTTGTAAAGACTCGGAACATGAATGTCTTGTCTTGGACTTTCAGCTATGAAACGCCGAGTTGTCAAAAAATATGATTATTTCCAACCGCGTGATATCTTGCCGCCCAAAATTTCCAACTGCACAACCATTAGTTCGCTGGGTGGTGTAAAGAACTATCTAAGTCT
>MU846433.1:0-25582 GCA_030867225.1 Colletotrichum caudatum
CTTATTATTAGGACTAATATCTAGATATTAGTCCTACTAGGGTAGACTGCCCTTAGCGTATCGGTCCTTAACTATAGACCGCTTATCGTCTGTTAGTCCTTCTTATTATTATATAACCTTCCTTAGTTCTTCCGTTCTAGAGGAGTTATCTGTTTATCCTTGCATTTTGCCTGTATAAATGCTGTTTGTCGCCTGTCGTCTGCCTGTTAGGTAGGGCAACATAGCCTGTAACTTGTTGGGTCGTAACAGATAAGGCGCGGGCAAAGCAGTAATAGACGGTCTCGACGCGAGGTTGGCGGACAACTTGGTCGAAAAGGTGTGCACCAAGAGGCCCGGTCGCGCCAGTCAGCACAACGGTCTCGCCGTCTGGCATTACGGTGCCGGGGCTTCTCTCCTCGGACCCCGAGTACTTGGCAATCAGCTTCTTCATCACTTCTATCTCGTCCCGGCTCCCTGTTGTGCAGAGAGTAGACGTGCCCGGAGAGGGGCAGGACGTCGGGGTACTTGAGGACGATGTTCTGCCCGAGGGTCTTGCCGCCGAGATCAACGCCACGCTGTATGCGGCCCCGGTCAGTGCTGGCCTGGAGGTGTCGCTGGGGTGGCGGAACGAGGTCATGAGCTGACCCGTCTCAGTGATGCATGGCGAACTCAACGAGTGGAAAAGCTCGGAACGTATCGAGATCCCGGGCGGATGGGGGGGGGGGGGGGTTCTAATTACATTCCGTAATGGCCGACGAGTGCACGATGAAGGAGATGCGCCGCCAGGGGCGTCGGGGTGGGGGAAGACGGGGAATCGCTCGCCCGAGGGTGCAGGGAGGTCATACTCGGCCTTGCCGAGGATGGCGAAGGTGGAAACGGCGGGCTGCGCGTTGACCTGCGCGGCCGCGTCGGTGTACCGGTCCGCGACGACGATCCCGTCGCAGCCGGCCTTGTTGAGGAGCTTGGACGTTGGCCTTTGGCGAGAGACGCGTCGGGAGGTAAAGCACCGCGAACTCCAATCCCGAGAGGACGAACATGGAGACTCCGTAGTTGATGTCACATTTTGCCAAGCGGATCACGACCTCTGCCTGGCTCGAGGCGGGGTTCTGGTCATCGTCGGTGAGTGAGACACGTCGCGCGAAGATGGGTATCGAGCAGGCGTGCGTGCGCGCGAGTGAGCACGTTACCTCTGGGAGAAGACCGACCTATGCGTACTTGCGCGCGCTGCCTCTTTGGCGAAACGATCGAGGTCTCTGGCAGTGCAGTTGGCATCATTGTCTCTGCCGCGCGTCATAGGCGCGTAGGCCTACGCGCCTCAAGCGCAGACTGGTAACTTTTCCGAGTTCAATGGACTCGACCATCTCGACGCACTCGACGGTTGACGTGTCAGACGTGAAGACGAACCTCGCCGCCGCACTTTCTGCGTAAACAGCCACGTTGGGGACGTTCCGTCGTGGAGGACGCTTAAGAGGACTCAAGGAGGCCAAGGCAGACACAGAGTGAGAGTAGAGTTGCAATCAGGAAGAGTGTGCGCTCAGGTGAACACTCGCATCGGCAACCTAATCATCCAGTTGCCTCAGTGAAAGCGTGCTGTGGCTCCAAGGCAACTAACTCCCAGGTTGAATAGCCCGATATCCCTAGCCATCCATCGACTCTAACAGACCAATCCGCCTGTGTCTCGCACGCCCTCTTCTTCGGCCTTGCCCCCTCTGTGTCAAGGTATATATGGCCATCGTGAGGAGCCGCGTGTTGACCAGCAAGCCGCAAGGTCACAAGTCACGCGGGAAACGGGGGCAACCAACGGATAAGCGCGCCGAGGGGAACGGAAAGCACGGAAAAGCCACGCGCCCCTACGCCGCGCCGGATCAGAACCCGCACATCATCTTCGTCCGCGACAGCAACACACGTAGACGTGAACATGGTATCCGAATCAGACGGGGCTGACGGGAAACCAGGCCTAGACGATGGAAACACGCGGGGGTGCTGGGTGATAGTGAAAGTGTGTAGGGTAGGAAGGACTTATACAGTGTGGTGATCTAAAGAGAAACACTACTATACATATAAGTAACATAAGATACTTCCTCTGATTAGCCTAAGAAAGTCACATAGATCAAGAGGAAGCTCTCTTGATCAGGGTATAGACTTGAGCGATCAGAGGAGTAGAAACTCCTAGGTTTGTATGTTATCATGATTGATAGAAATCATAGAAAGGAATCTAACTCAGCTAAAAATAAGTATAGAATTAAGTGATGATCAAGAGTCTCTCTGTCTTGATCTGTCAGTTCCCCTTTTATCTCCAATCAGCCCTTCTACCCTTGGCAAATCGCTCAAAAGATAGGCCGATTTCCCTACCCCACTACAATGGTAATGATAAGGTCCGATGTAGCAGCGGGGGTGATAAACAGCTCATCACGAGAGAGCTCCGCGAGAGGAGCGATCCACAGGCTAGCCGTGAGCGCCATGATAGTTGGACCTTTTGTGACTTCTCTGACGCAAAGGGAGTTGTCGTCTCCACCAACAGTCTTGATGGTGGCTGACTAGGTGTTTTGAGTGCAAATAACTCACCCAGCTGCTCGGTTCTGCTCCGTCTGCTTGACTGCTCTTCGGGTGATGTTCGTGGTGAGTTGGGTCAGAGGCAGGGTTAGCAGTTGCTGCTAGCTGAGAAGGGGGGCGTTTGTCGTTATTGTGTAATTACCTTGCTGTTGCTGTACCACATTGAGGGGCTACAAGAGAGGCATATGTGTAGGTATAGGTAGCCTCGTTATCTGGCAATTCTGTAAGTCGAACGGGGACTCCGGGCTACCCTCGCACGTCACCTGATGAATGTAGCGCAGTCCCCGTCGGCGTGCGTGCGTGCGTACAGCGCACGATTCGGTCGTCGCGGCCGTGGACGACGAGGAGGGGCGGGGCGGGACGTGACACGGCACGAGGACCATGACACTGGCCGCGACAACGGTATGCGTCGAGGTCTTTGGCGAACATGGATGAACCTTGCGAAGCAGCTATCTATCACCAGGGGATGGACGGCACAGCTCAACCCGACCGACCCCCTCTCCAAGTTCTCGTTATTGCTTTCAAAATGTCGCCATGCTCGGCTCCGAGGCAGAGAGGACTGCGTATTCGTTGACCGAATCGTCCCGGGATTGGGTCGTTGGTGAGGTCCTTGAGAGACGCTCAAGACTCACAACACGCACACACGTCTTTGGTGGTAATACACCAACACATACCACTCATTCGACGGGCTGCTTTCCCTGGTTGACGCCCGATCGCTACACAGCTAACCCGCGGGACTTTGGTAGACCAAATAACCGTCAGCACTTTTTTTATTTACTTTGATACAGGCGAGCACACATGCCTTCATAGCACTCACGGCCTCACAAAGTGACGGTATGAGTAGCAGAAACTGGCTTGGCTATAATCGAAACTACGCACCGCTTGGCCAGCCAGCCAAATGGCCCGAGTTCATCCAACTTGTCAAGTAACAGTTCTCCCAAACCGAGGCAGCTTAGAGTAAATCCAGCCCTGTGAGCTCTTTCCGTTCTCACGTGCATTGACTCGTGTTATCTATCTCCAGCCCTTGCTACATGTTCTTTAACCCTATCTGTGCACGACTCGATACCACCCGGCTTCCGGTATCCGGTCAATCACAGCCATTACGTTGAAGTAAGACATGGGTACGCCCCGCCTAGGGACAAATCTACGTAATATACGGAGTCTGTCCCCATAGCTGGGCGGCACGGACTTTGGTCCAGGACGAACCGTGGCCTAGAGAATCACCACGTTGCTCTGGCGGGACTTCTCCTTCGACGCTAAGAACGGGAGAGGTCGTCGGGGTCTATGGGGCCAACGGTCCACTTTGGCAGAATTTTTCCTTTTGGGTCCTCCGGAATAGTACCATGTCCAAAGGGTCCTGAGCGAACTCGTGGGTCGCCAAGAACTCACCCTAGAAAGCTTGTGTGTCCGTACTTGAGTGCACATTTCACGGTTTGGGGGATTTAATGGCCTTCAACTCCCTTCAGATGTCCAGATATGCCTTTTCCCCCTTCCCTTTTACCGGGCCATGTTCCTGCCCACTGACTTTACGCCTGCGTTGTCATCTCATCATAAGCCCGAATCGCCAAGCAACTCTTGTATATCAAAACACAAATGGTGCCCTCCTTTCTTGTTCCTCTCTTCGGCTTTGCTGCTGCTGCTGCCGCCGCCGCCGTCTCAGTCCATCCTCGCATGCTCAACGTCGATGATGTCGTTCTCCTCAGCCCAGACGGCAACTCTCGGGTCATGAAAGCTGCCGACTACGACGCCCTCGAACGCGCCGCCGCCATGGCTCATGCTCCCGCCTCCGCACCTTTGTCCCCGCGCGGCGCAACCACCAGCAGCAGCAGCAGCACCTCCCGCATAACACGGCGGCGCCGCGGCTGCGAACAGAGCAGCGAGCTCCAGACTCTGTCGGAGACCACCTTCGTGGACTGGGACGTCCCCATGTCCCCGGTCGTCCAGGCAGTCGGCGACAACAAGGCCGTGGTGAGCATCGCGCCCGGGTACTCGGTCTCGAACAGCCTGAAGATCAGAGCGAGACTCAGAGTCCGCCTCGAGGGCATCATCCACCGGATCGGCAGAGACATGGCATGGGGCACGACGTGGACGACCACCGAGGAGAACACGTACAGGTACACGATGACGGGGGGCCTGTACGGCATCATCGTCAGCCAGCCCTACGTCCGTCGCGTCGAGGGCGTCCTGCTGAGCGGCTGCACCGACAGTCCCGACGTTGACCCTTTCGAGTACGACTCGTACTCGAACCATACCTACGGCCATCTGCAATGGGTGACTGGCGTCATTCGGCTGTGCGTCAACGAGACCTACCCCATCCCGTTCTGCGTCGGCCAAGGGTTTCACTCGTGAGTCGGAGTTGCGTTGCTGTCGAGGAGGATTCTGGTCGACATGTTCCCCGAGTTTACGACCACTGGCTTTAGAGATACCCAAGTTTAGATTTTTTTGATGAAGAACGAACATGACGACACGGCCTTGATCAAATACATACACTGTCCAACCGCCTTTACTCTCGCGTCATCACAGCGTCGATTTAGGAACGTCCGTGGCGTATTCTCAGTACCTGCGGTGATGAGACCTTGCCCGGTGCCATGCCAGAGCACCCGCGTGCAGATGACCGCAGTCGCGCGCTCAATCGCTGCCAAGATGTAATACGGGAAACCCGCAAATCTCGGCTGCTTTTCGTATCCATCACTGAGATCGCGGAGAGCCATCGTTGAGAAAAGGGAAAAACAAAAATGGAAGGAAGAAAAGGGGGGGCCTCGAGCCAGCCAAAGCCCAAAGTAACCCGAACCAATTGTTCGGCGCGGCGATGGATTGTGTCGGGACTGCTCACCGTTGAATCAAACCGGCCCCAACTCGTCGTGACCACCAAAATCCGCCAACGAGATGCTCGGGCTCGCGTTGAAGCCGAGGCTCGTCAGCTGGTGGTCCCCGAACCGTCCTTGTACTTGCTCATTGTGTGCCGCTTCGTCGACGCGGGAGTGCGGCCCTCCAGAAGAGCGTAGGTGACGGAAACGTTCACTTCGTTCTTCATTTTTCGAGACCGGGAGGAACAACGCTGGGTAGCTGGGCCATCTCTGAAGATGTCAGGCCCCTCTGAAGATTATTTTTTTGGTCTCTCTGCACCACCCTGGTTTGGCGATATCATTCTTGTGGAAGATGGGCAGTGTCCTGCTGGTGGATGCCCCGGTGCTCGGTGGGATGATACATGGCGTTCAGAATGGGCTGGACCGGGGCTGCTCTTATTTGGGTTCTAACGTTGATATCCCGCGCGGGCAGCATGGGTCTCTGGGGTTCGTCATGAGGGGGAGATATAGACAGGACCCCAACATGAGAGCACTCAAGACCAGTCTGGATTGGAACATTTCGATGAATAATGGAAGCCAGCCTGCCAAGTACAAAGGCACATTGATACGGCACACCATCCGTCTGTATGTAGCCTGCAGCGTAACTACTGTGCAGGTTAAGGTATGGTGGAATATCGCAACACGCAACATCTCTGTTACTTGACAGCGAGATCCTAAAGTCAGAACGGGAGCGTTGCTATCCTGGAGTGTTCCTTAACCCGCGTTCGACGCGAACCAGGGCCTAGAAGATCGCAACGGCATTCGGCGGGCTTGCAACGCCGCCCGGGACCTTGAGCGGCACGCTGCTCACGAAGAACGTCCACCTGCCCAGGTCCCGGCACTTCTCGCTCAGGGCCTCGAGGTCGAACATCTCGCCGATGGGCATCCCCCAGCCCCCCAGGAGCCACTGGTGCAGCAGCCCGCCCCCCTGCATCTCGCCCTCCCACGCCTCGCCGGCCCACGCGCCGCCGACGGCCGTGTGCGGGCCCGCGATGGGCGCCCGCTCGAAGGACGGCGCGTCGCCCGCCACGGCCGCGAACCCGGCCTCCCAGAGCCAGCGGAGCACGTCCCCGGTCGGCTCCACGCCGAGGAAGTCCGGGCTCGCCCGCGCCGCGACGGCCCTCTGCGCGGCGGCGTCCTTGGCGTTGTAGGCCCGCGTGAAGCCCGAGCGGATGAGCAGGATGTCGCCGGTCCGGAAGGCGACGCCCTGCTCGGCCGCGACCTGCCGGAGGCGGCCCAGGGAGATGCCGCTGCTGGCGAAGGCGTCGAGCGGGACCGAGTGGCGCGCGCAGAAGCCGGCGTAGTCGAGCAGGACGCCTCGCCCGACGATGCCGCCGCGCTCGACCCAGGCTGCGGGACAAAACGGGGGGAGGTCAGAAACGAGAGACAGAGAAAGAGAAAGAAAGAGAGACACTGAATGCGGATGTTTCACGCCCGGAACTCACCGTCAATGCCAATCTTGTCCGGATTCTCTAGGTCGTCTTGGGTCGTGTTGTTGTAGTATCTCTTGGCCTTCTGGTACCCTTGGCCCAAGTCAGCCAAAAAAAACTAAAAAAAAACTTACTTCCAATGCTGCCCGATGGGAAGGGGGTCGGTATACCGTAGTGTCTGAATCCGTCCCACTGACTGCTGCACTGCGTGTTGAAGTGCAGGATGTCATCGTTGACCGTCCTATGCTCGCCGTTCGGGTGTGCCCGATTGACGAGCCTCGACTCGAACGGCGCCCTGCCGAAGCTCGGCTGAGACGGGTTGTTCAGCGACCAGTCCAGTGATACGCGGTCACCGGTGCGGATTTCCGACGCCGCCGCAGCGGCCACGACGGCGGGGGTGAGAAGGTTCAGCGCCCCGAGCCGGTCGTCTTCGCCATAGAGGCCCCATGCGTTCCCAGGAGGCCCGTTGGGGTCCAAGGGGAGGGATGAGAACGGCGGCCTTGGGGGGATATCGGAAGATGACATGACGGTTGACGGAGTATCACGGTTCGCAAAGAGGAAGAGACAAGGACGGATAGATAGTAGGAGGCGATGAAGGGGTGAGGGCCAAGCGGGGGAGGGGGGCATGAGGTGCTCCCTGTCACGCTATGACATACACCGACCGGCTTTAGCACTCGCTTCAACACCCCATTTGATAACGGAGGAGATGCCGCGAACGAAAACTCGCATTGCTGGAACCTAGTCTTGTTTCATGATTCTTCTTGTTCGTGCCAAAGTTGCCCTCAAGAGCCAAGTCGTCATGTGCGAGATGCCCGCGGAACACGACTGATACTCTTGGGTCTAACTGCCTGGGGTCGGTATGGTTGGTGTTCGTCCCGCTTTCCACCAAAGCCAGGATTGAGAAGCAATGGTTATAGCGTATCCGGTCAAACGAGACAAGAAGCCATGGGAAGTTCAGGGTTCAGATCATTGCAGTCAACGAGATGCTCAGTTTGCGTCTTTGCTCCATGACAATTGACGCATTGAGGATTGGTATCATGGCGGTTGGGCTGCTAAGCAAAAGGCAAAATAAAATACGCTACCATAAAACCCTTGGAAGCTCGGGTAATAGGCAGAAAACTTGCATTATCTATCAAGCTCAAAGACTTCTGTTACCGGCGAAGAATCCTGAAATCCCGGCACTTCAAGCGTCGCATCGCATTGCAAGATCCAAAAGGCACGTCGCAAAAGAGCAGGCCGGGGGCACAGTGCTGTGCCATTATAAAACCCGCGAGATTCGCGGCGCCAAACTACAAACACACCTCGCCTAGAGCGACTTTTCAATCTCGTCAATGTCGGCCAGGTACAGTGACTCCAGCGTCTTCCACGTGCCCTCGGGCAGACGCCCCTTGAGCGGCAGCCGGCCGCCCTCGAGGGCGCCGAAGCCCGCCTTCCGGATGACGCCCTCGCGGATGCCGATGACGCCCGTCTTGCCGATGAACTCCTCGGCGCGGCTGACGGCGTACTGCAGGCGCCGGGCCTCGTCGAGGGCGCCCTGCTCGACGGGGCGCCCCTCGGCCAGCTCGAAGAGCCGCGAGACCGTCTTGGGGTAGAAGGCGGCGAGGGCGTCGATGACGCCGGCGGCGCCGAAGAGCACGATGGGCCCGAGCTGCTGGCCGAAGCCGCTGTAGACGCGGAACCTGGCGTGGTCGATGCGCGGGTCCAAGGACACTTGGACGTGGAGCGAGACGTTGCCGTGGGACCTGGACCGCGTCAGTACGGTCGAAGGGGGGGGGGGGGGAGACCCCCCTCGTTGTTGGGAGTCCGAGAAGGCTGGAGGTGGTTGATCTGGGGGGGCTCACATCTTGCAGCCGACGATGTTGGGGTGCTGGGCGAGGTCCTTGTAGGTATCGGGCTCGACGAGCACATTGTTCGTGACTCCGGGGTAATTATACCTGTTTCCGTCAGCCAAACGATCGCTCCCCCCTCCCTCTCTTCTGCCCATCTGCCCAATTCCCTCGTCTACTCACACGAGCACGGGAAGCGGGCTCTTTTCGGCGACGACAGTGTACCACTCCCTGATGTTCTCCTGGGTGGCCGCCGCGCCAAAGTACCCGGGCACGAGGACCAGACCCCACTGGGCGCCGGCCTTTGCGTAGTCCTCGAGCCACTCGAGCGTCTCGTCGATGCCGTTCGTCAGCACGCCGGCCATGATGGGGTAGTCGGGGAAGCCGGCCTCCTCGAGGCCCCTCCTGACCCCCGCGACGAGGTCGTGGCGCTCGGCCCGGTTGAGGTGGATGGCCTCGCCGGTCGAGCCGAGGAGGACCAGGCCGCGGATGCCGTTCTGGGCGAGGTACACGCTGTGCCTCACCTGCGTCTCGATGTCGAGCTTGGGCTGGAGGGACCCCGCGGAGGCAGAGGCGGGGTGGAAGAAGGTCGGGACCGGGACGAAGACGCCCGTAGGCGGTACCCTAGCGTCTGCCATTGCGAGTTGTGTGTGTGTGTGTGTGTGTGTGTGTGTGAGAGAGAGAGAGAGAGAGAGATGAGAAGACAAAACGAAACAGAGTTTCTCCAAAGGGTTTGGACTAGGTTGGCGCGCGCGCGCTGGTATCACTGCTCTCTCCGTATCGTCTTCCTGGTGCGCCCTTTTCTGCTGATACCCCTCAATCTTCTCTGCCTTCGCGATGGAAGACGTGTCAGACCCGGTCTCGGGGTCTCCCTCGGCAAATGTCGCGAGGGGACTGGCTCGGTGCATCATCGATGGCGTCCTCGGGGTGTAATGACGCGGGGGGGGGGGGGGGGGTGGAGTCGCAGAGCATCGCGCGGGGAACATGCCGGCGCCATCCCCGTACATCGGACATGAGCGGAAAAGAGGGTTGCACAACTGCTATTCCGTGCAACCGGGACCCTTTACCGTCGCAGCTCTTCCATTGTGCGAAGCGGAAATCCTGCAGAAGGGAGGCGAAACTCGAGTGACGACGGCCTTGTTCGGGGGATATAAGAGCCCAGTGTGGTGTTTTTATTATTTCATTATGTTATTATTTTAATTTTTTTTAAATGTTTAGAACCGGTGGCATATTGTAGATGTGCATTAACAGCGGATAACCGTTTCTCATTTTGACTCTTCTTGGAAACCTCGGAATCTATCTCCAGATACGCAAGACCACAACGCCGTTCCGTTAATGGTCCACATCATGGCCTTGGCTAAATCTTTCAAGCTACTCTCGGGATACAGGATTCCCGCAGTTGGTCTGGGTACCAGGGTGAGCAACGACGGGTGAACGGGGGAGGTTATGGGCGCCTAATCCGTTTCCATCGCGTAGCAATCCAAGCCCAACGAGGTCAAGAACGCCGTCGAGCATGCTCTGAAGTCGGGGTACCGCCATATCGACGCCGCAGCCATCTACGACAATGAAAAGGAGGTCGGCGAGGGCGTCAAGGCCTCTGGAGTCCCGAGAGATGAGGTTTTCGTAGGCGCCGATATGAGAAGTCGGTACATATATAAGAATCCCCCAAACCTGCTGACCTTCGTTCCCAGATTACCAGCAAGCTCTGGAACACTCACCACAAGGCCGAGGACGTCGAGACGGCGCTGGATATCACTCTGAGGGACCTGCAGACGGACTACGTCGACCTATACCTGGTAAGACTTTCGCCCTCCGGATCCGCGTACCCAGCAGCAGCAGCACCACCACCACCACCACCTCTGCTCGGCTCAGCTAACGCAAAGATGACGGGGCACCAGATCCACTGGCCCGTGTCGTTTAACAAAAAGGACCATGTCACCCGCTTCCCCCTCCACCCCCGACCGAGACGGAGGCCGTCGACGTCATCGACGTCCCCGTGTCCGAGACGTGGAAGGCCATGGAGGCGCTCGTCGAGAAGGGCAAGGTCCGCACCATCGGCGTCTCCGACTTCACCCGCGACAAGATCGAGGACCCGTGGAAGACGGCCGAGATCAGGGCCGGCCGTGAACCAGATCGAGGCCCACCCGTACCTGCAGCAGCCTGGCCTGCTGGCCTGGTCCAAGGAGCAGGTGAGCGGCCCCCTCCCCAGACAAGGGCGGAGTGAGAGAAAGGGAGGGAAGCGCTACGGGGTCGTATTCCGCGGCTTTGCTGATTTGCGTAAATGCAAGGGTATCGTGGTCGAGGCCTACAGCCCCCTTGCAAACAACATTTACAATCTTCCTCGGTAAGCTCGCCCGGGTCTGGAATACAGACCAGCATTCCGCGCTCTTCTCACCATGTTGCGTTGACGACCCAGCACTCGCCGAGCTCGTAAAGTCTCTGGGTAAAGAGCCGGCTCAGCTGCTCATCAGCTGGGCTCTTCAGAAGGGCACCGTCGTGCTCCCCAAGTCCGTGACGCCCTCTAGAATCGACGAGAACTTTGAGGGTACGAGTCCCATCCATGGCCCGGTGGTCGGTGTGGTACACGAAGGCGCACGAGACAGCTGACGCGTAGAGCCGTCTCCGAGCTCCCCGAGGACGTCTCCGACAAGATCAGCGCCCTAGACAGGAACCACCGCTACAACTTCCTGGCCCGTCTGGGCGTGTATACCTTTGATGAGTCGGATCCAGCCACGCTTCAGAAGGCGGTGGAGACGTGGGTGGCACAGCAAAAGGACATCAGTGCGGGCCGAGCATAGGCTCCGGGTGTTGCTCCAAACTACATGCCGGGACATGAACATACGTAACGTGGTCTTTGGTAGAATCGGGAATACATAGACATGGGACTTGATGAGCAAACCGACGAGACCGACGAAAGCCGGCTGACATCTCTCGTGGCCCTCTTTTTCCGCGTAAGCTTTTCCTCACCGAGCGGAAAACCACACACACACCGAGACCCCCCCCCCCCGCATCGTCACATCTGCATTAGTGCTCCGTCGATGGGCTCGGGTTAGGGCGTACCGAACCCCGCACCGTCTCGTCCCATCTTCTCCGCATCCATTCTCGAGGCGGATAAAGGCCATCATGCACCACGTTCGTTCTCCGAAACGCGGCTGCTGCGGTGTCGGAGCGGGACGAGGGGGGAGCCGGGTCGCCGAGGTCCCCGGGCTTCATGCATGCCGACTTTCCCGTCCTTCATCTCCGTCGGGGCTCCGCTTTGGTATGGTGATATCAGCTCACGATCGTCGCGCTTGCTTCGTCAATTCATTTGTCGAGAATAGGCCTCCACACCTTTGAGTTCTGCTGCCCCATCCCCTTCTATACATCAGTAATAAAAAACCGAAAAGTCGACAACGTTACCGAGGCATTTGATCCCCCCACAATGGGCAGAATCGCACAGATGGAGTACTTCCGGGTGCCGCCCAGGTGGCTGTTCGTCAAGATCACCGACGACGCCGGAAACGTCGGCTGGGGCGAGGCTTCTCTGGAGGGCCACACCCAGGCTGTCGAGGGATGCCTTGACGCGTGGTTTGAAAGATATCTGGGCATGGAGGCAGAGTGTGTCGACGCCCGCTCTTCTTCTTCTTCTTCTTCTTCTTCTTCTTCTTCTTCTTCTTCTTCTTCTTCTTCTTCTTCTTCTTCTTCTTGTGCCGCGGAGTCCAAGTCCAATGCTGACTCGAACTTAGTGACATCGAGCACATCTGGCAAATGTCGTGGCGGACGACCTTTTACCGGGGCGGCCCGGTCTTCATGAGCGCGCTGGCAGGTATCGATATCGCTCTGTGGGATCTCAAAGGTGGGCAAAGACAGATCGTACTCCGCACGCAACAGGCCGGGGCTAACCACGAAGAAGCGAGAAAACTCGGTCTTCCCGTCTGGCAGCTGCTGGGCGGAAAGGTCAGGGACAAGCTCAAGGTGTACGCATGGATTGGCGGCGACAGGCCGAGCGACGTCGAGAAGCAAGCGTGCGTGACCGTGTCTCTGTTCCTCCATCCGCCGCATCTCACTCACCACGGCTCTCCCCCTTCTTCAGACTCGCTCGCAAAGAGCAGGGCTTCAACTGCGTCAAGATGAACGGCACCGAGGACCTCGGCTGGCTCGACTCGCCCGCGGCCCTCGACGCCGCCGTCGAGCGCGTCAAGGCCGTCAAGGCCCTCGGCATGGACGCCGGCGTGGACTTCCACGGCCGCGTCCACAAGCCCATGGCCAAGCAGCT
Source organism: Colletotrichum caudatum (assembly GCA_030867225.1). NCBI lineage: Eukaryota > Fungi > Ascomycota > Sordariomycetes > Glomerellales > Glomerellaceae > Colletotrichum > Colletotrichum caudatum. The sequence goes on from MU846433.1 coordinate 12,890, forward strand.
CGCCAGGGCCCTCGAGCCCCACCGCCCGCTCTTCATCGAGGAGCCCCTCCTGTCCGAGCACCCGGCCGGCATCCGGGAGCTGAGCCGGCTGACGCCGGTCCCCATCGCCCTCGGCGAGCGCCTCCACAGCCGCTGGGACGTGAAGCCGTTCCTGGAGGCCGGCTGCGTGGACGTGCTGCAGCCCGACATCTCGCACGTCGGCGGCATCTCCGAGATGCGCCGCATCGCCGCCATGGCCGAGGCCTACGACGTCGCCCTGGCGCCGCACTGCCCGCTGGGCCCCATCGCCCTGGCCGCGTGCGCGCAGGTCGACTTCGCGACGCCCAACTTCGCCATCCAGGAGATGAGCCTGGGCATCCACTACAACAGCACCGGCCAGGACCTGACGAGCTACACCCGCAACCCTGAGGTGTGGAAGGTGACGGACGGGTACATCGGCCTGCTCACTGGGCCCGGGCTCGGCATCGAGATCGACGAGGCCCAGGTGCGTGAGCTGTCCAAGGATGCGAAGGCCTGGGTGAGCCCCGGGTTCATTGGACCGGGCGGTGAGATTAGAGAGTGGTAGAGTAGGAAAACCATTGCCCCGTCTCTGCATCGTCTTGCGGGATATTAGTTCTTCGCCTCGACAAATTTGATATCTGTCCGATTTCAAAAACTGCTCGACCTCAAGGAGCCTTTTGCAGCCCCTCATGTTTCACGACCCGGCCTCCATCTTTGGGAGGGCCTGGTGCATCGCCCTCTGACCCTTGCCATCCCGCAGCCATGTATGCGACTAAATCTGTTGTCAATGTTGTCACCTTAACTGATAGAACGATGCGCCTCTGGATCTCAGTGGCGTTCGGGTTTGACGAAAGCGTCAAGTCGACGAACCCGCCTTCATTTCCAGTAGTCCTGCCACCCAGCCACCCTGCTATTCCGGAACACACAGTGCAGCACACTCACCCGTCGGTTGGCGGCGAGTCATTGTGCCAGGCCCAGCTCGACAGCGTGTTGAAGGGCAAGAAGGTCCAAGATGGATTGCGAGTTCAGTCAGTCTACAGCAGAATGTGCGCGTCGAGAGTCGTGCGTGTAGCCTGCATGCCGCTGTTGTCGACGTTGAACGCGAAGTTGTTGCCATTGCCGACTTGTAAGGGCGTCGTGTTGTTGTCAATCAGGCTCGTACGCACGACATTGAACCGTGACACAACCCTCTGCCTGGAAGCAGTTATCGATGGCCGTCTCGGAAGAGGTCATTGTCACCACCACTGACCGGTCAATGGCTCCCAATGCGAGCGCTGGGAGCAGGGCAGCGCAAAGGAGCGCCGAAGGCACCATGATGTCCAAGGTCAACAGTAAATCACGAGAATTGTCTCACAGTTGGCACGAAGGTCGTGGTTTTCACGGCAGCTGGCTATCTCTTGTCTTTATATACCAATTTATCCAGCATAATTAATACCGGTTAGATTTCCTCCATACGGGGGACAACCCGGAGGCGGCAAGAAACCCAACCGCATGACCAGCCCCTCGTCCTTCTCTAGCTAGTGACGTCGTATAGGCAGGTAATTGGCCCGAAGACAGCCATAAATGCTCATCAAGACCCTGTTCAGAAATCATAGCAAGCGGCGCAGCTTAGAGGCAGGAGGGATCTGTATCCAAATAATAGGGGGAAGTCGGAGAAGAGTTGTGAACAAGCTTCCAGCTGCGGAATTGTGTCCAGTGAGGCAGGCAAGCTAGCTGCTTCGTGGTAACACCTGTAGATTTGGGGGATATATTAGTATTTAGTTGGATGATGTATTGCCAGGACTGCTAGGTAGAACACCACAATGGATGGAGGTGTATTATTGTAGCCATAATGGGTAGCAGATAGAGTGATAGATTCTGCCAGTGGCCATTTGTTGGTCGGCAACTAATTACACCGGGATAATACGTATAATTCTTCTGCATATGACCTCTCGTTCGACTTACTTTAACCTCTGCTATCTCAAGCGTAACCTTCGGCCTCATAAGTCTCTCACGGTTACCGTTTTGAAGCATCTGGCATTTCATCGAAATTCGCAGAACGATGTGCAAAGAACTGTAATCTTGAGATGTCATCGTGCCTTCATGTTGATACAGATTTCATCGCATCATCTCAGGAGCAGCGTTGAATGGAACTCAACAGATGTTATGCGCTTTTCATAGGAATAGACCGGTCGCACAATGAGGAATTATCAACCATCTGAGCCATACTAGAGTCAAACGCATGTAACCTCACATACCTCAAGACCCAGGATCATTCCGCAACGTTGAGATTACCGTCGACACCTGGTCTCTTTGACCAGACCGGCCTCTCTATCCTCAAACCCCGGATGCAGATTTACAAGATTCAGGCAAATAAGCCTGGTACTAGACCAGCACTGGAAAGGAGGATCCCGGATGATGCCAGGGGCGGCAAAGCCAAGCCTGTCGCTAAGCCTTCGTTCTGGGCGCGCCAAGGCGCCAAAGAGCCGATCAACCGACGGTCCAACTGGGCCTTGTTGGTCATGAGGATTGGTTTCGAGGCTTCCCACATGGATGGGGACAGGGCAGAGAGTCCTCGGATATGAGAACCCACATGGTCCGAGAAGACACAGCCACGCCGATACCGAAAATACGGCCTCAAAAGGGCCCGGGTGGCCACGGTGACCGGCCGTGAGGTGGCCATCGACACGGATATCAGCCCCCTTCTTCGCCCGGATCTTTCTTGGGGGGCAACCAACCCGGACTGACCGACGACCATGTGCCATCCCGATGCCCAGTCTTGCAGAGTCACCTTTGACCCCGGCGGGTCCAGGATTCTCCCATCTCCACACAAGCCCAGACCGTAAGGCGTGAGCAATGGGTCTAGTCTCACAACCGTCTACCATCGGACCAGTCACATCCCCATAGCGTGCCGAGATGCCTTGGACTTCTCTCGGCATTGCAGTGAGATCCGCCAAGATGCAATGACGCGGCCTTCGGGTGTAGTCCAAAGGGTCGACACCGCATTGCCAGGGAGACGAGACGAACGAGGCCATATTACCGACCGGCACTCCCTTGCCGTTGATGGGCTCGCCGCGCCGCTCGTCTCTTGTTTTACATGTTTATTTTCCAAAGTATACCGTCAAATCTTGACAACTGTAACGCGGTGCTTTGTTGTCAAACCACACCGCTCGTTTCGACCTCGGAGGTCGCAAGAGCACCGGACGATGGCTGGCGACATCAGCTCAGCTCACCGGCCGGACACCGACCAGGCCGAGCCCAGCGACCCGTTCGGGCAACAGTTTGCCCAGAAACTAGAGACGGAAAAGGAACTCGACCTCCGCGACGACACTGTCGTCGAAAGCAACCCCTTTGCTTTCACGCCGGCGCAACTCCACAAACTCGTCACCGCGCGCAGCTTATCAGCGCTTCGACGGTTCGGCGGCCTTCCCGGTCTCGCGGCGGGGCTGCGGACAGACCTCGCCGCCGGCCTCAGCGTCGACGAGACCGGCCTCGACGGCACCATCTCCTTCCTAGAGGCCGTGGCTGCCGGCGAGGCCCGCCGTCCCGCCGAGATCGCGCCTCTCCCCCCTCCCTCGCACCACGAGCACGGCTTCAAGCTCGACTTGGACCTCGGACAGCACGGCGGGCGGGGCTTCGCCGGCCGGAGGCGCGTATACGGCGAGAACAGACTTCCCAAGCGAAGGCAAAAGTCCTTTATGAGGCTGGCGTGGATCGCCTTCAACGACAAGCTCATGTTCCTCCTCACCATCTCCGCGACGATCTCGCTGGCGCTCGGCATCTACGAGACGGTAGACGCGTCCGACGACGAGCCCAGCATCCAGTGGGTCGACGGCGTGACCGTCGTCGTCGCCATTCTCGTCATCGTCCTCGCCAGCGCCGCCACGGACTGGCAAAAGAACGCCAGGTTCGCGAAGCTCATCCAGAGAAAGGAACAGCGCGACGTCAAGGTCATCCGGTCGGGGAAGACGCAGAACGTATCCGTGTACGACGTGCAAGTGGGGGATATCATGCACATCGAGACCGGCGACGTCGTCGCTGTGGACGGGGTCCTGGTACGAGGGTCGGGTATGCAGGTCGACGAGTCGTCCCTCTCCGGCGAGTCTGAGCTCGTGCACAAGAGCGTGCCGAGCGACGGTGACATGCGTAGCCAGACAGTCCACAGGCCTTCCGCGACTGACCCTTTCATCCTCAGCGGCACCACTGTTTCCGGCGGCGTCGGCGAATATCTGGTGACTTCTGTGGGCAGCAACTCGACCTATGGCAGGACCTTGATGTCTCTGAGAGAGGATGTCGAGGAGACGCCGCTCCAGCAGAAGCTGGGAAAGCTCGCCAAGCAGCTCATCACCTTCGGGGCCATCGCCGGCATCGTCTTCTTCCTCATCCTGTTCATCCGTTTCCTGGTCGGACTGCGAACGATGCAGGGCACGCCGTCTGAGAAGGCCGAGGCCTTCTTCAAGCTTCTAATCCTCGCCGTCACCGTCGTCGTAATCACCGTGCCCGAAGGTCTAGCTCTTGCGGTAACGCTGGCCCTGGCATTCGCAACGACGCGGATGTTGAAGGACAAGAACCTCGTCCGCCTAATTCGCTCCTGTGAGATCATGGGCAATGCCACGTGCATTTGCTCCGACAAGACGGGGACCCTGACGCAGAATAACATGACGGTAGTAACAGGCAGAATCGGCCTATCCGAGAGATTCGGCGACGCACCCGAGACGACGGTGACCGGTGACGTCAAGAAAGAGCTGGCCAGCGGTGATGTCGCAGGTCAAAACACCCCGAAGGTGTTACTGGAGTCGTTGAGCGGCGAGGTGAGGGACTTGATGAAGAACAGCATCGCCCTGAACTCGACATCGTTCGAAAGCGACAACCCAAAGGAGCCTGGATTTGTAGGAGCAAGCACGGAGACGGCATTGCTCAGGTTCGGGCGCGACCTTCTCTCCATGGGTCCCCTGAACGAAGAAAGGCTCAACAACGAAATCACCGCCATGTTCCCCTTCGACGCTTCTCGCAAGTGGATGGCCGTTATGTCCAAGTTGCCCGACGGCAGCCTCCGCCTCATGGTCAAGGGCGCCGCCGAGGTTGTGTTTGGACAGTGCACGAGGATCCTCGACGAACCAAAGGCCGGGCTCTCGATCCAACCCGCGACGGACGCCGTGCGCGACGACGTCCGATCCACGATCCGCGAATACGCCAAACAGATGCTGCGGCCGATCGCCATGGCCTACAAGGACGTCGATCCCCGCGAAGCCTTCGAGAGAGCCGACGACCCGGACTCGATCAGGTTCGAAAAGCATTTCTGCGACTTGACCTTCGTCGGCGTGTTTGGCATCCGCGACCCTCTCCGGCCCGAAGTCCTCGGCTCGGTGCGCCAATGCCAGGACGCCGGCGTGTTCGTGCGGATGGTCACCGGCGACAACTTCCTGACCGCCAAGGCCATCGCCTCCGAGTGCGCCATTTACTCTCCCGGGGGGCTGGCAATGGACGGGCCTACCTTCCGCAAGCTTACCCCTGCGCAGCTGGACCTGGTCGTCCCCCGGCTCCAGGTTCTGGCAAGGTCCAGCCCGGAGGACAAGCTGCTTCTCGTCTCGCACCTCAAGGGGATGGGGGAGACCGTTGCCGTCACCGGCGACGGCACCAACGACGCGCTGGCCCTTAAAGCCGCCGACGTGGGATTCGCAATGGGAATCCAGGGCACGGAAGTCGCCAAGGAAGCCGCCTCCATCATCTTGCTCGACGACAACTTTGCTTCGATTGTGAAAGCTCTTGTATGGGGTCGAACGGTCAACACCGCCGTCAAGAAGTTTCTCCAGGTTGGTCCTGCGGTTTACTCCATATCTCCTGGTGATTTATCATGCTGACAAGAAAGCAGTTCCAATTCACCATCAACATCACAGCCGGCACGCTGACCGTCGTGTCGGAGCTGGCCGGCGATTCAATCTTTACGGTTGTGCAGCTTCTCTGGATAAACCTCATCATGGACATTTTCGCCTCGCTCGGCCTGGCGACCGACTACCCGTCGCCGGATTTCCTCAAAGGGAGGCCCGAACCGCGGAACGCGCCCATCGTCAACGTGACAATGTGGAAGATGATTCTCGGCCAGGCAGTCTACCAGCTCGCCGTCATCTTCACCCTCCATTACGCGGGCGACGGCCTCTTCGGGCCTGCAACGAGCGCGGACCGCGAGGCCCTGCAGACCATGGTGTTCAACGTCTACGTCTGGATGCAGTTCTTCAACCAGCACAACTGCCGGCGCGTCGACAACCGGCTCAACATCTGGTACCAGGGCGTCCTGCGCAACCCGTGGTTCCTCGGCGTGCAGTGCGCGACCGTGGCCGGACAGATGGTCATCATCTGGAAGGGCGGCCAAGCGTTCGACACCCGGCCCCTCAGCGGGCCGCAGTGGGCATGGTCGATGCTCTTCGGCGTGCTGGTGATCCCCCTTGGAGCCCTGATTCGACAAGTGCCGGACAAACACGTCTACGCGTTCTTCCAGGTTGTCAAGAAGGCCTTCGTTGCCACTGTACATCTGCTTTCCAGGCCCCTCCCGGCGAGATGGCGGAGGAGGGCCGAGGAGGACGTCGACGACATAGGCGCCGCCGAGAGCTGGGTCCTGCAAACGGGCGCGACGCTGTTGAGGCCGATCAACTACGAATGGGGCAGCTCAGCGCCGCCTCCCGGCTCCAGGCTCGCCGGCCGGGTTTCCAGCATCCCGGCAGCGCAGAGGGAGGCGCTGACCCGCGCCGCGCAGGCCGGCACGGGGGACAACGAGATCGACGTGCCTGCGATGGTCGAGGCTGCGCGGTACGCCAAGGCGGAGCTGGCGTACGGTATCGAGGTCCATCCCGAGACTTCAAAGGACGATCCGATCCTGCTCACCTCGATCGGCGCCGATGGAGAGAAGTGCCCGCCGAGCCAGGACCCGGAGATCTTGCGTTATTTACAACGGCCGTCATAGAACACAGGCTAGCCCTTGTCTTCGTTGTACAACAGGGATATAAGATGTTTGCTTCCTTCGATGGTGCATGGGACTGGTTTGTATCGGTGAATGTTTTCACAACACCTAGATATATGCATGTACGTTTACGAGGTCATGCCAGATACCTTGAATGAGTTCAATTCGTCCAAGCTTTAACACGACGGCCTGCCACGGCTCGTCCGTCCCGGTTTCCTGAACAAAACACGTCCGACACTATAAGCAAACTCGCTAGCCATATGCCGGGTGACCTTGGCGATATTCAAGGACTGTTTGGCCCGGCTGATTGGCCATTCAGCAAAGTCGATGCTACCACGCTATTCCCGTATCGCTTCGGTCACGGAGCGCACTTCGCCGGCAACTTCTGCCGGCGTACCGGTTATATTAATCCTCTAGATTACCAAGGCCCCCCTCCGTTTGCTGATTCGCGTCGTCCAGTGGTCGTCTCACTGACCTCGTGAGCCCGAGTTCCCAACTACAGATCAGTTTGTGGGGTTGCAGGTACCAGGATCTGGATGGATAGATGTGCCGAGCCGGCGAGACGGTGGCGGCCATCCGCCGCAGTCACACGCTGTCAGATGAAGGACCGAAGCCATTGTTGATCATGTTCCTGATTTCGGAATTAGGTCTCCTGCCGGAATGAGCTCTTGGATTTGGTTCCGCGGGAAAACCTTGCAGCTGCACGGATGCCGACAAGGGTAGTCCAAGTGGTCGTGGCTTGTTGGGCTGTTGCAAAGATGTATATATATAAGACTTGGGCTGTTCAGAGAGTTTCTGTTCGTTTTTGTTTTCTGGATTGTCCCCCCTTCAACAACCACTGAGGGCCATTCTCAAGAAGCCTAGCTCACACATTCAGGCAACTCCAGGTTTGCAAACCATGAAGTCCCTCATTCTCGCCGTCTTGGCGGCCCTCGCTGCTCAAGAAGCCGCTGCTCACGCGACGTTCCAGCAACTTTGGGTTGATGGAGTCGATCTGATAAGCGCCCACCTCTCTCCTTGAGCCTCGATACCGTTGTACTAACTTCTCGTCACGGATCGCAGTGTGCCAGACTGCCCCAGAGCAACTCTCCCGTCACCAGTGTCACCAGCAACGACGTCCGATGCAATGTTGGCGGGACTACCGCCGCAAAGGGGAAGTGTGCCGTCAAGGCCGGCGGCACCGTCACCGTCGAGATGCACCAGGTACGTTCCCGATTCTCGGCTTTGATACCGTCTGTATTGCCGTCACTGACAACGTCCCCCTGCTAGCAAAACGGCGACCGAAGTTGCCAGACCGAAGCCATCGGCGGCGCGCACTACGGCCCCGTCATAGTATACCTCAGCAAGGTCGACAACGCCGCCTCGGCCGACGGCTCGTCGCCGTGGTTCAAGATCTTCCAGGACGGCTGGAGCGCGAAATCCGGCTCCGGCTCCGGCGACGACGACAACTGGGGCTCCAAGGACCTCAACGCGTGCTGCGGCAAGATGAACGTCCCCATCAGCAAGGACCTCGCCGACGGGGACTACCTCCTCCGCGCCGAGGTGATCGCGCTGCACGCCGCCAGCCCCTCGGGCGGGGCGCAGCTGTACATGACCTGCTACCAGATCTCGGTCACGGGCGGCACGGGCACGGCCAGCCCGGCCACCGTCAGCTTCCCCGGCGCGTACAAGGCCAGCGACCCGGGCATCGGCCTCAGCATCCACTCCAAGCTCTCGTCCTACGTGGTCCCCGGCGGCTCCGTTGCCTCGATCGGCTCGACCAAGACTGCCGGCTCGGCGTGCACCGCGTGTGAATCGACGTGCGATGCCTCCAAGGGACCTGTTGGCACGGCGCTCCCAGTCAGTGGGGGTGGAGGCGGAGGCGGAGGCACGTCGCCGGGAACCGGAAGCCCGCCGCCGTCGTCTTGTTCCGTGCAGAAGTTCGGTCAGTGCGGCGGTCAAGGCTATTCTGGCTGCACTACTTGTGCGGTAAGTTTCTCACCCACATCTCCTCTGATGAATGGTCGAGCTCTTCAACTAATACTTGTTCCTGTAGTCTGGTTCAACTTGCCAGGGCGTTTCAGCACCCTACTACTACCAATGCGCCTGAGACGATGGATGGAATTAGCTTGAGAGTAGGACGGAGGGACCGGATTCCATAGACTCTTGTGCAAATCGGACCGAGTTTGCTCAGCATCGTGCTGGACAGTTGTATTCTCACACAACTATTGCACTAAGTGATCTCGTACAGGACGGCGGAGGTGTTAGTCTATGACCATCAGCTGGCACCAGCTGTGAGTTACATCTGGTTTTTGTCCGACTCGTGAAGCCATTTCTTCTTAATCTGAACATTCAACAACTTTCTTTGCCTTCCGCCGACTTGCATATGTCCAAACCCCAACCGCGGCCCATGGAATGCGGTTATTTCAATAGCAAACAGGTACACATCATAATGTAGTTGCCAAGGCCTTGAGACGATTCGATACGAGCATGTAAGGTCTTGGCTTCTCAGTTGGCGAGTTCACCTCATCTCCGACAACCAAAGGCGCGTTCGACACGCGTCGATGATCCCCATCATGTCTGGCCAACAGCGTCGATATTATATGAGCAAACGGCAGCGGCCTTGCGACTTCTGCCGGTCACGAAAGACGGCATGCCGTATTGACTCGGCACCACCTTGTCGTCTTTGCGTGCTGCATGGCCGGGACTGCACCTTCGTCGAAGGCGTGGCACCCAGGAGACGGCTTCCACCATCCGACAAGGTCGAAGGCCGGACCGTGCCGCCGCCGGCGGTCTCGCAGACGCCCACGCCGGTGACAACGGCCCCGATCTCGGCGCATCTTCTCCCGCGAGGTCCGGAAGACCAGCCTCCACACGGCGACGAGATGGCCTTCGTCGACAGCCTCAACTTCGATACCACGCAGTCCGAGTTTGAGGCCATGTTCCAAAGTCCGCGCGCCTTCAGCACGCCATCTACTGCATGGGCGAGCACCGCGCCTCGACAGCCAGGATCGCGGGAGCAAATCGAGTACCCTCCCGGCGCCAACCCTCAGATGTTAGGACTCAGCGGCGATATGGATCCCCTTTTGCTGAGGCATTATCGCATCGACGAGAGCGGCATGTTTGGCTTCAAAGAACTCGCCATCCACTCGATGCAGGGCTCGCCCATGCCGTGCCAGTTTCTGCTCTCCCAGCAGTTCATATTCTCTCGCCGGAGAGACGAATGCGGCGCGGAGCGGCCCAGCGAGGGTGCGCTCTCTGGGCAGCTCGCAAAAGTCATCCCTACCGCGGTCGGCGCGCGTCTCGTCACCCTGTTCAGAGACTTCGTCCAGCCCCAGTTCCCCATCTTCGCAACAGCACTGTTCTCGGATCCCGCGTCGACGCCGGCGTACCTCCTTGCGGCCATCTATGCCATCGCGCTTCCCTTTGTGGTGCACGACGACAAACTCAGCGTCGACGTCGCGTACGACAAGCCTCCGTACCCGGTGTTGTCGCAAATCATCGACAAGGCTCTCTCGTACGAGGTCCATTCGCCGAGCATCCCCGTCGCCCAGACATTGCTCCTCCTCGTCTTAAGACCCTCTGCGGACCCTTTGGTAGCTGATACGGCGTACCGGCGGGATGTGCTGGGCAGGCTTGTCTCCTGCGCCACGACCCTTGGCCTTCACCTCGACCCTTCGGATTGGTCCATGCCGGAGCGGCAAAAAGCTCACCGTCGTAGACTCTCCTTCATCGTTTACGCAGTTGACACATGGATTGCCTCCACTCACGGAACTCCGCCGGCTACTCATCGAGACAACTGGTTAGTCACCAACTTGGCATCCCGAGACTTTGTCGATTCGGGTCTAGGCTCCGATGATGAGTCCCGGCTCATGGACTTCGCAACCGTCACAGAGGTTCTGAGTTCGGCTCTTGCAAGCCTTTAGTAAGTCAGCCTGTCTGATTTCAAAAGCATGTCGCAGTTCTGACTTGTAAGCTCTATGCGAGCCGTTCACGAGCTGTCCAAGAGCTGCGTGAGCGTTTCAACCATCACCCAACCGCTACTACAGGCTCTGGTCTCGATATCAGAACCGAGCTGCTCACAGTCGAGTGCGCGTGATCTTGCGCTGTCATACACTCGGTTGGTCATTCTTCGCGCAGACATGCGGCCTTTCATCGCCCCAGGCTCGCAACTCGGTCCGGGCGAAGGGAGCTTCACACGAACCGCGAGGGGGGATACGAAGAGCTGCACTCGAGCTCTCGCGGACGTGATACGAAGCCTGAGCCCAGAAACCGATGGCGTGTTCTGGCCATCTTGGACCCAACTGGCCTTTTCATCGATTTGCTTCTCGCTGATGACTATGGCCATCTCTTCGCCAGACCTCGAAGAAGCTTCCGCCTGGATCGCCGACTTGCAGTCGACTCGCAAGAGCCTCCGGCTGAAAGTCGCTTCGTTCCCGTTTCTGCGGCTGGGCCTCCTCAGGATCGACGCCTTGTTCTGGCGTGGCATCACGGGCGTCTTGCATCTCAAGACGCATGTTGAAGACGCATTCAGAGCTGCGGAGCTGGTATAAAGGGTGGCTTCGCAGGCCTTGGACTTGTTTCAAATCATTCAACGAACGCGAATCAGAGCTTCATAAGGCTGCCAGCGTTCGCCGAGACTTGCAACGCGGCTGTGACAGTCTAGACTGCTTCTAGTGCTGGCCACACTTTTCCCGGCCTGGGAGCCCGCAAGGATCGAATCTAATACCGTGTTCTATTATGCCGTGACCAAATCCTGGATGCCTGGTGCGTACGTTGGTTCGGCGCCCGCAAGTCGATCGCCCCGGCCCCGATGGGATAGTCGATGCTCTAACGGCCATTGAAGGTCGGCGACACTGGCATATGTGGGGGAAAAGCAAGCAACGTAAGGTTCATTCAACAGACACCGAATCATGACAATACCATTTGTTTCCGTATGTACAAATCTATGTCTTATGTACGTAGAACCAGCTCCGTATCTGCAAAAGTGTTATGCTGCGCATCCAATAAATCCAATCATCGTATCGCCAACATTGTTGGTGTAACTGCAGATGTCGGCGTTGCCCGCCGTGGCTAGGACGTCGCGTCCGGTTTTGTATCTTATCAAGGTGTCACACCCTCCATCAATATCGCTTCCATCGTTCGCCAGGTTGGTGCACTGTAACGATATTTGTTAGTCTTCTTCTTCGTTCTACCTCGGTAGGGACGGAACAAGCTTACACAGTACGCATTCAAGTTCTTTCCCTTGCAGGTTCCAGTAGGCTCTGGGCTGCCATGGGGGTCGCAGCATATCTGACCGGTCGAAGGCGCTATGTTTTTAATGAGTTCAGGGCCGCTAGTATCAGGGGTGTTGCAATATTGACCCCAACAGGCCAGAACAACGGGTGCAAACAGGGAGATTGAAAGGAAGTGCATTTTGTAATGAGTGGAAGCTGACTGAGCAGAGGACGGTTCTGAAAAGACTGAAAGTATGGAAGACAAGTAGTTATTGTCAATTTTTCGTGACTTATTTCCAGCGGGCAATGCGGTGCCAGCGCAGACTCATATAGGCAAGTTCAGTGGGCACTTGATGACATTATTTGTCACGATAGCTCCAGGCATTATAGCCTTATGTATTTAGAGCCTGATCGGCAACTCCGATATCTCTTACAAGTTCAAATAAGGACCAATAACATAGACTAAACACCAGCCATAAGTACCATTTAAACCTAAATTATGTCACACTAGGCCTAAAACAGGAGGATATATCATGTTACGGTCCTAGTATAGTATAATCCAAG